>JASVEL010009453.1:0-81894 GCA_032618575.1 Nicotiana noctiflora | reverse complement strand
CCTCCGGCCTGAGATGTGGCTGGAAGAAGGGGAATCAACCTTACCAAAGCTAGAGTATCAAACATGCTTATCAAAGCTGGTGTAGTAGTAGTAGGCGTATTAGGTGTCTGCGCTCTGATTGGAGCTACCGGTGGCTCCTCTGTAGCAGCTCGCTCAAGTGCTCTAGCTGCACCATGTATGCGTACTTGGACTTTACCCCAACCCCGATCTCAGGCGGCTCTAGTGGGAGGCACATGTGATCGATCATCTCCAGTTGCACGAGTCCTCACCATCTGTGAAAGAATAGAAGATAGAAGACTAGAATTTTAAAGTCAATAATCTCGCACGACAAGGAATCAAATGAAGTGGAATTTTTCTAACAGTTCTGTAGCCTCCCGACGATAAGTACAGATGTCTCCGTACCGATCTACAAGACTCTAATAAATTTATGTATGACTCACGACTCCTATGAACCTAGAGCTCTGATATAAACTTGTTATGACCCAAGTTCTTCTTCAGTGAATCGTCGTGACGGCACCTAGTCTCTACGACTAGGCAAGCTTAACATTAATGGAAAAATGAAATGAAAACATAAAATCTAACAACTACCATGTGAATTTTAACAATATATTAATATTTCAGTCGGCATATACAATAATCACTTTCGAAATATAAATAAACTCTCCCAAAATGCGGAATATCGTAAGTCACAAGCTACAGAAAGAAGATAGTACTTTTACACTCCATAATCTATTAAAAGGAAACACGAGAACGGGCTGATACGGGGAAGAGTAGACAGGGACTCCAAGGTCTGCGGATGTGGCAGATATACCTTGAAGTCTCTACAGCTAGCTCACCTCACTGATAACGTGATTGATTAGTGGTACCAAGATCTACACATGAAAAACATATATAGCAAAGATGAGTGCACCACAACGATACCGAGTAAGTGCCAATTCTAACCTCAGTCGAGTAATGACGGGATCATGTAAGAGCCCGACTAGTATAAATAGAATGAAATAAGATAGAATGAAATATAACAGTCAAATAAATATATAAATCCAACAAGAACAAAATCATAGAAAGACAATAACTCAGAACACAGAGATAACAACAGGGGATCTCTCAAGATACCGTCTCGTAGTCCGAAAAGAAATGTACAGGCGGATCTTCCTGAATATTGTTTCATAATCCCAAAGTAAATATGCAGAACATGAGGGATCTCCCAGAATATCGTTTCGTAGTCCCAAAGTAAATATGCAGTACAGGGGGATCTTCTGGAATATCGTCCCATAGTCGCAAAGTAAATATGCAACTCAAATAACAAAATAACAATTTTAGCAAGAAAACCTATAATTTAGACTAATTTCAGGTGAAGGAAAGCAGGAAATTTCACTAACACATGCTGACAAGAGTTTAGATAGGCAGTTAAAATATGTAGGCATGCTATTCTAAACTAAACAGGATAGTTGCATATGCCAGTGTAGTTCAAATAAGGAGAAAACAAGTTATGGCTTAGTGAAAAAATGGAGTTTTACAACAAGTAGCCCGTGTATGTACTCGTGACCTTACGTACACGATGCTCACATATCAAACAGTACCAAATCCTAAGGAGAATTCTCCTACACAAGGTTAGGCAAGCCACTTACCTCGAACCAATCTGTAACAATGCTCTTTCCATGATCTACTTTTGGATGTCCTAAATCTAACCAAAACAATTACATAACATAAATATAACTACAAGGAACTAATCTAGCTAATGAAATCAAATCTAAAGCAAGAAATTGAAAAATCACTCAAAAGCCTCTCCGAGCCCACGTCTTAGAATCAGGTAAAAGTCACAAAATATAAATACCCATTCACTCACGATTCTAACTATACTAAGTTTACTCAAATTCGATACCGAAATCTTGATCAAAACCCCAAAATTTGGCTTAAGAACTTTTCTCAAAATTTCCGTAATTTTCCAACTCAAATCCCTAATTAAATGATGAAATCAACAATCGAATAATGGAATACAACCAAAAATGAGTTAAGAATCATTACCCAATAAATTCATATGAAAATCCTTTAAAGAATCACCAAAATCCGAGCTCTCAAGTCCAAAAATGAAGAATGAATACAAACCCTTGATTTTGGCCTTTTTTCTTCCGGTTAAACCGCACTTGCGGTCTATTACCCGTTTCCGGGGTACCATATTTGCGGCTAAAACTTCGCACATGCAGAAATCACTCACTCCAACTTCCTCTGCTTCTACGACCATTGACCGCATCTGCGCATGTCAGAGGTGCGAAAATTACATCACACCCGCGGACCCAAGCTCGCACCTGCGCCTACTCTCCACTTTTGCAACCATCGCAGATGCGGGAGAATCTTCGCACTTGCGGACTCTGCTCCACTCATCTCAAGTCGTTTCTGCGATCTAAGTCCCGTTTGTACGGGCTCGCACCTGCGGTATTCACTCCACATGTGCGATTACACCAGCACCAGAAATCTTCAGCAATTGCATAAGTCCAAATTTCAACCCCTTGAGCATCTGAAACACACTTGAGGCCCCCGGGACCTCAACCAAACATACCAACCAATCCTAAAACATCAAACCAACTTAGTCTAGCTCTCAAATCAAATCAATAACGCTAAAATCACAAATCACCCTCCAATCCAAAACATAATGAACTTGAAACTTCAAATTTTTACAACCGATGCCGAAACCTATCAAACCACGTCAGAATGACCTCAAATTTTAAACACAAGTCATATTCAAAATTACATAAATACTCCAACTTCAGGAATTAAAATTCGATGCCGATATAAAAAATTCCACTACCGGTCCAAATTTCCAAAAATTTAACTTTCGCCATTTCAAGCTTAAACGAGCTATAGACATCCAAAACAGAATCTGTACACGCCCCTAAGTCCGAAATCACCCAAACAGAGCTAACATAATCGATTGAACTCCATTCCGGAGTCGTCTTCACATAGTTCCGACTACGGTCCGAATCCTAAAGCTTAAACCTCCATTTAGGACTAAGTGTTCCAAACAACCAAAATGAACCTTCCCGGTAAGTCACAATAGCAGAAATAGATATATGAGAAGTAGTTAATAGGGAATTAGGGCTCTAATTTTCAAAATGACCGTTCGGGTCGTTACAAGGAATAACATAATAGAGAGCAAGGGGAGTTAGTTGGTGCACAGTAATACAATTAGTTATTAGAAGCACTGTAGGGTCTACTAGTTAGTTCGGAAATTGGTAATTAATCATTGATGTATAAATACAACTATACAGTTACATTGAAAATACAGAAAATCATTTCTCTCATTGCTTCTTATGCTCTTTCTCTCTC
This sequence comes from Nicotiana noctiflora, assembly GCA_032618575.1. Classification (NCBI taxonomy): domain Eukaryota; kingdom Viridiplantae; phylum Streptophyta; class Magnoliopsida; order Solanales; family Solanaceae; genus Nicotiana; species Nicotiana noctiflora. The sequence goes on along the minus strand of JASVEL010009453.1, from coordinate 78,570 downwards.
GCGTGTGTTCTTCCCAATTCTGGGGTTCTTCCTCTCACATTCTCTGAAATCCAACTAACAAAAACCAAAGAAAGATAAATTTCAGGAGTAGTTTTCTTATAGTGAGGAACTACTTTAAATGAAAATTCACAACTATATGAATTCGAGCCCGGTTGGCTATGAAATTTTTCTTAACTTATTTTTACTTTTTTTCGAAAGTAATATTTGAATATAAAATTTTCACTTGAAAATGCATTTTGAAAATTTTTAAAAATTTAAAAAACTCAAAAAAGCAGTTTCAAATATTTTACTCAAATCACTCACAAAAATTCAAAAACAACCAAAAAATAATATTTATATCCAAACATAACTCTAATTTGCAAATACTAATCACTTAAAAATAATTTCACCTTTCCTCTTGAAATTTTGCAATTCTTATGTCCAAACACCCACGAAATCTCAATGCTTCAAAATTTGCTTGTACAGAAAAACCAATGGCAAAAAGATATAAAGGAAGAAAAGTTGTCCACGTCCTCAGACAACCCAGGCCATCTAATAGTAGCCACGTTACAATATTACATGCAAACCCTTGTCCCTTTAACCTAACCATACTATGTGGTCACCTCGTAACCCCCCCCCCTCTCAATCAACCCCCCTCCCCAACCACGACTCAAAAAATAAACCCCTTTTTTCTTAACTTCTTTCTTTATCAATATCTAATCTCAAAATTTCAACTGGTCCCCAAAATTTCCTTTTAAAAATAAATAAAAAAAGAAGTTCACAAGTTTCCAGTTGAATCATCCCCACTAACCTCACTCCCTCTTCCCTATATATAAATCTTCCACATTTTACACTCTCATGTAATTTCACTCTCTCTCTTCTTCTTCTCTTCCCCAAAAAAATACACTTTCTCACTAGTCCTTTTTTTAACTATCTGATTTCCATCAGAAATAGAAACATTTCAGAGATAAGTCAGCACCACACTGCAGAAAAACATATATCCCTTTTTTTAGTCAGTAGTACTACACACAGTTGAGTTAAATAACGGTTTTTCTTCTCCACATTCACTCTCCATTACTATATTTTCTTGATTTTTCTCAAGTTTTGCAAAAATGATCAGTTGGCACGATCTATATGTTGTGTTATCAGCAGTTGTTCCTTTGTATGTTGCTATGATCTTGGCGTATGGTTCTGTTCGTTGGTGGAAAATATTTTCTCCTGATCAATGTTCTGGTATCAACAGATTTGTGGCTATTTTTGCAGTCCCTTTGCTTTCATTTCACTTTATAGCCTTGAACAATCCTTATGAAATGAACTTCCGTTTCATTGCTGCTGATTCTTTACAAAAAGTTATTATGTTAGTAGTGCTTTCATTATGGGCTAATTTGACAAAAAATGGTAGCCTAGAATGGAGCATTACAATATTCTCACTTTCTACACTTCCTAATACTCTTGTTATGGGAATTCCTTTGTTAATTGCTATGTATGGTGAGTATTCTGGTAGTTTAATGGTACAAGTTGTGGTGTTACAGTGTATTATTTGGTACACCCTTTTGCTTTTTTTGTTCGAATATCGTGGGGCTAAGATGCTTATTATGGAACAATTTCCAGAAACTGCTGCTTCCATTGTTTCATTTAAAGTGGAATCTGATGTTGTTTCTTTAGATGGCCATGATTTTCTTGAAACTGACGCTGAAATTGGCCAAGATGGTAAACTTCATGTTACTGTTAGAAAATCAAATGCGTCCAGGAGATCATTTGCTATGGATCATAGACCATCAAATTTAACTGGAGCTGAAATTTATAGTCTAAGTTCTTCAAGAAATCCAACTCCTAGAGGATCTAATTTTAATCATAATGATTTTTACTCTATGATGGGTTTTCCTGGAGGAAGATTATCCAACTTTGGTCCTGCGGATAACATGTATTCTGTTCAATCGTCTCGGGGTCCGACTCCGAGACCATCTAATTTTGAAGAAAATTGTGCTCCGGGAGGTCTGATTCAGAACTCTCCCAAGTTTGGATTTTTTCCGGCGCAGACAGCTGCGCCAGCATCTTATCCTGCACCGAATCCCGAAATTGCTTCGACAGTACCTAAGAGTACTAAACCTCAGCAACAACAAAATGTACAAGTACAAAAGCAGGATGTACAACAACAGCCGAATGCTAAAGGAAATAATAATCATGATGCTAAGGAACTTCACATGTTTGTATGGAGTTCGAGTAATTCTCCGGTGTCGGAAGCTGGCGGCCTCCACGTGTTCGGCGGCAATGATTTCAGTGCTAACGAACAATCTGGTCGGTCCGATGGTGCTAAAGAAATTAGGATGTTGGTTTCTGATCATCCTCAAAATGGGGATAATACTAAAGGTACAATTTTTATTGTTTAATTAACTCAAACAGATATGTTAAAATAATTAAAGATTGAATTTTTTAAACATTTGTTAATATTCTTTCATTATTTTATATTTGAAGCCATTCCGCAAAGTGGGGACTTTGTTAGGGAAGATTTTACCTTTGGTGGTGGAAAAGATGGAGATGAAGAAAAAGGAGAAAAAGAGGGACCCACTGGACTGACTAAACTGGGGTCCAGTTCCACATCGGAACTACACCCGAAAAATGCCGGAGTTCAAGATTCCGGTATCGGAAAACAAATGCCTCCGGCGAGTGTTATGACCCGTTTGATTTTAATCATGGTTTGGCGTAAGCTTATCCGTAACCCGAACACGTATTCGAGCCTCATTGGTCTTATATGGTCACTAATCTCATTTAGGTAAGCTAATTTATAAATTAAAAAATTAATTACTGTCAAAATTTTTCAAACATTTTCAGTTGAATAGTGAAAATTGTTAAAAAATTTGTCCATCAATTAATTAATTAGGCTTGTTTGTTTGTTTGTTTTTACAGGTGGCATGTGCATATGCCCAAAATAATAGAGAAATCAATCTCTATTCTCTCGGACGCTGGTCTTGGAATGGCTATGTTTAGCTTAGGTAAGTAATAAGCAAATGTCGGCATTAATTCTTGACACTCACATTGTCAAACTTTTAATGCATTCATATTTTCGTCTATTTTTGTATCTTTTTTCTTAATGCTTGTCATACCTTTCTCTATCATATACTACTAAACATTTCTAGTACGTTAAGTTTTACAAATTTGACCATCCAATCATAGTAGTAATAGGGTAGTTATATTATCAAAATCATAGTCTTGTGGGGTCGATAAGCTAATGTCTTTACTCGACTATTGTCAAAAGTAGTTGAAATTTAATGGGAGAACTTTGATGAATTGTCTCGTCCAGAGGGGAATACTGAATTTAGAGTCAATTGATTCAGAATAGACATTGTTGAACCGCTCTAAATCTGCCTCTGAATTCTGGTTATGTTATGGATTGATGAATAGGTCTGTTTATGGCTTTGCAACCAAAGATCATTGCATGTGGGAACACAGTGGCTACATTTGCAATGGCTGTGAGGTTTCTGACTGGCCCAGCAGTTATGGCTGCTGCTTCCATTGCCGTTGGTCTTCGTGGTACCCTCCTCCATGTAGCCATTGTACAGGTAAATTATGAATTAATTTCTTTTTAAATAAAATATATATTTTTGGTGGCCATGAAATGACAAAATTCTAATCTTTCCTATTTAATGTTTCATTAATATTGCCTATTCAGAAATAATTCAGCATTCATTATGAGTGTAATAAAAATTTGTATAATAATGGAGTATTATTATTTTTAGCACACGCCAGAAATTAATTACCTTTGATAGCAAAAAAAAAATATATAATTTATATATGTTTAGCTATTATTTTAATAGCGGCTATACAATATCATTTTTCATTTTTTTTTTTTCATTCTTGATATGTTGAATTTGTTGATTTTTTTTAAAGCATATTCTTGTTTATGTTAGGCTGCATTGCCACAAGGGATTGTCCCATTTGTGTTTGCTAAGGAATACAATGTTCATCCAGCTATTCTTAGCACTGCGTAAGTAAAAATTCCTTTGCGCATACATTAGTGTATATAACTTTAATCCTTCATTTTTAAAAAAAAAATCTTTACTCATGTGACAATTTCTCTTCTTTTTTTTTTTTTACATTTCAGGGTTATTTTCGGGATGTTGATAGCATTGCCAATCACATTAGTATACTACATCATTCTTGGATTATAAAATCGTCTCAAGTGAAAGAAAAAAAAAATAGCAGGGCGAAAATGAAGAAAACTAAATATTCACAAGTTGCTGAGTTTGCATCAAGTTTAATGGGAATTAAAATCACCCATGAAAACTCCCAGATATTTGGAGCATAGGACAAAATATTTGACTTAAATTAGTTTTGAGGTCCTTATATTTGAAGAAAACAAATCCAAATGTGCAAACTTAGAGAAGAACAAAGAGGAGACAAGGAGGAGCAAAACAAGGAAGCAAAATGAATGATTATAGTCTATTTTCTTCCCCATAATTATTACGCGTGTAAATTGTATTAGTAGAAATTCAGATTTCTTCTGACTTTTCAAGGTGGAGTGAATGGTAGAATTGTAGTTTCTAGTTCAGTTTCTTTTTCTTTCCTTTTTTGTTTAATTAACAACTCGTGTGTATTTTAGTTATTGTAATAGCTTGGTTTGTTGTTTACTTCGACTGTAATTACTTTAGATTTTTTAAGGACTATATGGTCAAAAAAGATTTTATGTCTTGTTCTCATTGTTAATGTGAAAGCGATGTACTTTCTCTTTATCCATAATAAGTGATTGTTTGGTTGTTATCATACAAATTAAAAAATTTAATTTTTAACCTTAATTAATAATTAATAATAAAATAGATTATATTAATTTTTAGTATCTCTTCAGATAAATATTCTTAACACATGTTTCAATCTTATTTACTTTTAAGGATAATATAGATAAAATATAATTAATTCATTCTTAAAATTTAAAAATCCTTTTTATTGTGTGTGGGAGAGAGTATTTCATAAAAAAGCGAGACATTTCACATTCAAAGTTGAGTTTTCACCTAAAAAGAAAAAGCAATAGCTAGATGCTAAAAGGGTTATAAAAGGAAAAAGGAAGAGGAAACATTGAGTTGGATCTTTGAAAGTAAATTGTATTTTTTCCGGCTAAGGCTACTATGGATCTTTGCAAATTGCAACCTTTTTTTCTATGGCAACAAAGCACTTTACCTGTGGGGGTTTTCATTGAGAGCAACCTTTTTTTTTCTATGACACTAATAAGTGAGCGGGGAAATAGACGGGGATGTTACTCACCATATAGTGGCGGGGTGGTCGAAGTTGAGGCTTGCATCAGGAGTCTTGTGTGATAAGAAAGTGCCACAGAAACTCAAGGGGAAGTTTTATAGAGCTGTGGTTAGACTTGCCATACTGTATGGACGGAGTGTTGGCCGGTGAAGAAATCTCATGTTCAGAGGATGATGGTTGCGGAGATGAGGATGCTTAGGTGGATGTGCGAGCTCACCAATTTAGATAAGATTAGGAATGAAGTTATTCGGGAGAATGTAGGGGTGGCCCCAGTGGGTGAGAATATGCGAGAGATGAGGCTTTGGTGGTTCGGGCATGTGCTGAGGAGAAGCCCCGATGCCCCGGTGAGGAGTTGTGAGCGGCTAGTCGGTGTGAGGCGAGGCAGGGGGAGGCCTAAGAGATACCGGGGAGAGGTAATTAGGCAGGACATGGCCAGGATGCGGATTTCCGAGGACATGACCCTTGATAGGAAAGTCTTGAGGTCTAGTATCAAGGTTGTAGGATAGGGGCTTCTAGATTTTTCAGTACTCCTTTACTAGGGTGGTTGAGGCGTGGTAGGGCCACTCATAGATGATTAGTTTGTGTTCTCTTATGGTAGTCATTTCTAGTATTTACTATTTTAATATTATTGTATGCCAGTTTATTTATGGTATATATAACTCTTATGTTTAGACAATTATTTATGCGATGTATGCTGTAGTAACTAATGCTGTTTTTGTTTTTGTTTTTGTTTGCCTTGCTCTTCCCTGCGCCGAGGGTCGATTGGAAATAGCCTCTCTGCCCTCTCGGATAGAGGTAAGACATGTCTACATATTACCCTTCCGAGATCCTACGAAATATACTGAGTTGTTGTTGTTGCTAATAAGTTGTCCAGTCATTCTTAATCAAAAAATTTGAGTTCGAACACTGAATACAATCACTTTTGGTAAGGAGTGTTTTACCTCTAATATGGTTTATCAATTAGACGAGCTTCAAAGCAAATACTAAATAGCTGAATATAAAAAGATGAGAAAAAAGCAGAAAGCTGCGTGAGTCAAAAGCAGTTTACTTTTGGCTTTTGATCTCTGTATTGTCTAGATGATGATATTGATGTGCCCATGATCCCACCCTACTCCTAACACTATAGTATGGGTTGTAATACAATGAACATATCACCTCAAAAGTTGTCCTACTTTTTTCATTTTTATCACGTTGAAAAAGTCATAGCCAGCATATTCCTAGTTCATGAGGTTAGGTGTATTGACAATGTAAAATCTTCTCTACACTGCTAAAGTAATATTGTATTAATTAATAGTTTTAAAATTGTGCCTATGTCATTAGCAAAATGTTAGCTAAATCTGCTGCTTGCTTAGTACAGCTCTGCTATTGCTTTTTCTCGAGTATTTTCCGTGATCTACATCCACCTATGAAATTCGTTTGCATCTGTTTTGGATTCAAGAATGGCGATAGAATATTATTAATTATGGTTTGCATCATATAAGATCAATTAATAAAAACTGCTCTTTACGATAAATTCTTTTATTTTCGTAACTTGAATTTGAGACCTTTATTTAATGTTGGAGATCTAGCTCAACTCACCCTACATACACCTTGAAGATTAATTGATAAGCAAATTCTTTCCCATTATCAACCTTTCTCCAAAATAATTTTTTTCTAGAAAAGTAGAAAATAAAATAAATTAAAACCCTCCCATTTCCCACTAGGTCCATCGTTCAATCCCAAAGATAAAGAATCCCAAGTTTTTGTAAAAGTAATCCTTCTAAAAGTTCTCAAGGAAGATTGTTTCCAACAAAGAAATGTCACGTAGCACAACATTCTCCTCAATCAAAATAACGTTGATCTTACGTTGTCGTATAGGAAGGGGGCACATGCACTACATTTGCATTTTTTCCCGAGTACTTCGATTTACCCGTAGCCTTTTTCTTTAATTCCTTTTTACCGTCTAGTTAAAGAGCCATTCTACCTTGAATTACGGAGTTAAAAACTGTAAAAAGTGGGTGAACTGTGAAAAATTCAATTAAGTGTCGATTAAATCGCGTGAAACCAACATGCCTTGAAAAGGATTGAACAAAACGTCTCGCCGAGATCACACGCGACGAGAAGCGTGTCTTGCATGTTCCTCCATGAACCGCACGCTCATGCAGTTGACCGGTTCAGTTTTCTATACCGTAATAATGAGAAGCTTCCTCCAATTCTCCTAACTCTATTGAAGGGAAATTAAAAGAAAACAAATATACCTTCCTCACTGATATGTATATTAAAAATAATTTTTTATTTTTGTTTTTGTTATTATATGCATATCAAGAGAAAATAATTTTTTTTTATTATATTCACAATATTTATTATTATTTTAAATTATTTTTTCAGATCTAATAAAATATGTATCAATTAATATGTATATCATGATAAATTATCTATTTCATTTATTTATTCTTATGGGACGTAAAAATTCAAAAACATACCAAGTAAAAGTAAACGAGGGAGTATTTGTTAATATTTTATATTATTTATTAAACTTGAAAAAAAGTACTTTTACTTAAGGTGTACATGAGTCAATTTGATTCATGATTATATATAAAAAAATCAAAATCAAATCAATTGTATTTTTTATCGATTTGATTTTGTCAATTTTATTCATATTGTTCCAACTTTACTTTGTTTGAGTTGTAAATAAAGTATTGATAAGTCGATATATGCTCAGTAAGAATCGAGCATTTGACAAGCATAAAATCTATAATATGAAACTTATCTAAGCTTAATTTTCTCATGTTAAATGGTAACATAATTCATTTTAAAATGTCACTCCAAGTTCACTTTATGAATTACCTTAGTTGTTCCATATTACTCCCTCCGTTTCAATTTATGTGAACCCATTTGACTGGGCACGGAGTTTAAGAAAAGAGAGAAGACTTAGCCCCGATTACGAGGATATTATTATTATTATTATTATTATTATTATTATTATTATTATTATTATTATTATTATTATTATTATTATTCGATTTTCTTATTGATTTATTACTTTGATGTTATTGTTGTTGTTCTTGCTTATATTGTTTTTAACATAGCATCTTCACTACAATTTTTTTGTTCAACCATGTTGAAAAATGCTTTTTATGAATCGAGAGTCTATTGAAAATAATTTCTCTATCTCCATAAGATAAAAGTGAGCTCTGCGTTCATATTGTTTTTTTTTTTTTGGAAAATAAAGTATTTTATTAACCAAAATGTAAATATATACGGCTCAAGGTATAAAAAAAAATATGTTGTGGGCATACGCTGAGTATATTGTTGGTGTATTCTAAGTTCACTTCATTTGACTCATGAGAAGTGACAAATGTTTGACATAAGGAAATTAAAATTATGTCCTATGTATTACGTTACCCTTTTATACTTGATCTAAGAGTCTGAGATTTTCTCTTTATTGATATTCAAGTGGAATGACTAAAAAATCAAGAATAAAATTGTATTGAGATGACAAAGAATATTATTTAACAAGTCAAATTACCTTTTTTTTTTCTTTTTTTTTACATTTTACTTTGTTGATGTTATCAAGATGAGATCAGAATTGGATTTTCTTGGCATCAAGAATAAAGATATTGAGGTCTCGATAAGGAATACCCAACCAAAAGCTCATTGCCCAAATACAGAAGCACTGTCTTCGATTTTCTTGGGATTGAACTTTTGTCCTTTTTCTCTATAATTTTCTTTCGTTTAAATAAACCAATAGGTGTTTTTACTAAATGTAAAAATTGAAGTAACTAAAAAGTATCAGAATGAAACATAACAAACAATCTAACTTCAATAAACGGAAGGAAATCAATCATTCTTTTCATATATTACATAATTGATAAAATAGTAAATAATTTGAGTATAATCTGGAGTTTAAGAACTATTTATGTTTAGTCATAAGGTGACAACATAATATTCAAAGAATAAAATTAAATTGATGTAATCATTCTTTTTACAATCTTAATCTTAGTACGAAATCTAAAACGGTTTAATCACACACCACCAGATCAATTTGAGAAATGGGACCTCGTCAAAGCTACTCGAGATAAATAAGTAGTGTAGTGGAGTGTTAAGTACTCTTATAATCTTAATTAAAAGTTTTGAATTTGAAAGTCATGTGCAATTTCACGATATGAGTTAATGGTTTAATTGGACCCCTCTATTGATAGCGAACACGAAATGGGTTACAATGATAGGTTATAATTGCGTATTTTAGTCGATTATTACACTCAAATTTACAGCACTTTGATTGAGTTTGGGCGTTAAGCGCTAGTGTCTTGCACTAACTATTTGTTTTATACCTTGTAGGAGTGATTCCGAGCTATATAGGTGTTATGCAATGAATTCAAGTGATTTGGAGCTTTGAAGTCTTAGTAAAAGTACAAGGAATTATGCCGGAATCGTGTTTGGGGTCAACGGATGATAGTTAGAGCGAATGAAGAATTGAGTAAGCATATTGTGTACTGTCTAATAAAATAGATATAACATTTTGCTCAGAACTTCATTTGGTCTCCACAATATATGGTTGGAAAGTTAACTCAAAGGGCTACAACATTTATGTTTTACGCTTTTCCACATTACAAGTGGAACGGGGTAAAACGCGCAAGATTTGAGCCAAAACGAACGTAACCGGAAAAAAGGGCCAGTTGGGCGCCACAGGCAGCGCCTGGCGCCACCTGTGGAGCCAAAAATAGTATGCACAAATATTTGGGCGCTATGGAGGGCTCCTAGCACCGGGCTGGGCGCCGGTAACGTGAAATGTGTCATATTTTTTCCGGGACAAGGTTATTTCGGCCCTAGACCTACCCAACACGTATAAAAGCAAGACTAATCCTATTTTTTAGGGGGAAGACGTCACTTTGGTGATATCTAACATATTTTGAAGGGAATTGCACGTGGCGGAACACACACCACACTTGGAGGAGGCTTCAAACTAGTTTTTCTTCTCTTCTATTCCTTTAATTTTATTGTTCATTAATTCTAGAGTTTTGGGTGCTACATGAACGTTGTAGTTTGAAGCTTGAATTGTTCTTATTATTTTATCATATTGGTTTATTTATTCACATTCTCTTAATTATTTGATTGATTGATCACCAATTGAATACTATCTACGAATCTAGGATTGTCTCGGGAGAGAGAACTCTAGATTGCATATAAGATTGAGTGAAGATCTTAACTTTTAGGTGGAGCGGATTTGCAATTAGGATAGGAATATACCTAATCGCCTTGCTTGGTTATTATACGGGAATTATAAATGCGTTCTTGTTGATCCTAATTAGCATTAAGTTAGCTTGAATAGGCGAGTTGTACTTCGGGAGAAGGCTACGAGCAATATTAACCCTGTCAACAGATAAACCAAATAAATTAATGAAAATCTCAACGGAATTGTTAGCTAACCCATAGCTCTAGAATGTTCTCTCACATTGAATTCGGCTTTAAGTTTGTTGTTGTTTTCTTTAATCTCTTAATTTGTTATTTTAGATTATTTTTTGTTAAATATTCATACGTTAGGATTCACTTGAATAGATTAATTGTTTGGTTTAATTTAGTTGATAGTTAATCACAAATCACCGTGGGTACGATATCTGGACTTACAATCCTATATTACTTATCGACCACGTATACTTGCGTGTGAGTTTGGGAGCAACAAATTTTTGACGCCGTTACTGGGGACTTAGAAATTAACTATTCTACTAGATTGGATTTTTACTTTTTTCCTATTCAAGTTTTTGTACCTTTTTTCAACTTAGTTAATGTTTTACTATCTTTGTTGATATGGCTTCTTGGAATGATAATTGTTCGAATATTGGTTATTCTTATTTTGGTGATCCATATCCATATTGTGGAGGACCACACTTTGGGCCAAATTATGCATCTCAATATGATGTGTGGAATTTTTATAATGTGTGTGGTTGTCAGGTGACCATTGGGATAACTGTCCTAATTCTTATCATCCTTCTTAGAGTTCTTATTATAATATTTCTAATAATATTTATGAGTTTGATTGGAGCAATGAAGTGGAGGATATAGAAAACATTGGTCGTGTTATGGACATGATAAGGCAAATAGCCGAGCAACAAAACATGATGAGGCAAATAGTCGAGCAACAAAGTCTTGATACCTTAACGATTAAAAGACTCCAGGCTAGAATGGACGAATTAGTAGCCAATGTCCAAGAAGAACCTCAATTCGATGAAAAGAGCGAGTTCCCACGAGAAGATTATTTTGAAGAAGCAGATATAGTGAGTCAATCTTGGCTTGAGGAACACGCTAATAAAATCTCATGAGTTTCTCCGTGATGGTCTATCAAATATGGCAGAACAGCTGATAGATGAAATAACTGAGCTCAAGTAAGAGATAGACCAATATGGCTTAGTTCATTTATTTTTATACCACCGCTCCAGAACATGATAGAAACATTGATGCAAAATTGGGGGTGCAATTCATATCTTCAAAGTGGAAGGAAAAGTGGTGAAAGTGATAGAGACGTGCCATGACTATAATTAAGGCGCTTATTAGGAGGTAACCTAACCTGTATATCTTTTATTTATTGATAATTTTTTTTAATGTCAAGTTTTGTGTTGTTTTTATTTTGCAGAGTAGAGGAAGTCTGAGTACCCGGAGTTGAAGCTGAGGAGCATGTTTGAGATTAAGTCTGGGGTCGTCCCGGCCCTTAATATTGAGGATCATGTCCGAACTAGAGCCGAGAGGGTCTCAGGGAGTATTTCTCACCCTTGTTTTAATATCTTTCTCTATGATCATGCATCGAGAACTATTCATAATATAAGTGTGGGGTGGGAAAACTACTTTCTGAAGTGTAATTGTATAAAACTATTTTTTTAGTTTTTATTTTAGAACTCGTTGTAGACATAGTCTAGGTTTTAAAAAAACAAAAATTGAAAAATAAAATGTGAAAAAGTTTAGACTTTTCCCGACGATGGATCTTTTGGATAATTTTCTTGAGGGATAAAAGTCCGATTTAAAAATACCAAAAACTTTTTTGTTTTTATTTTTATTTTTTTTAATATCTAGATAGTATTCCTTGGTTTTTCTTTAGGCATCGGTTCTTTTCCAAGGATGTAGCTCGAACCGGGCACTTTAATTTCTTTTTAGGAGTAGTTTATGAAGAAACTAAGTCATTCTGAGATACTCATTGATATGATTGATGTTGGCACATTTTGCTATGACATACATTTTGTTTTCCCATGTACTTGGTTTGAATTGTGAAGTCTAAGTAAAGTAAATATCCTATTTTATGACGCCTTTTCTTAGTTTTTTTACTTGTAGGCAACATAGTGCAATATTGCTTAAATTTCTCAATTATGTGTGCTTGCTTGACTTAAGAGTTTTACAGAACCGTCTTGATTGAGTTATGTGTAACGTGTGAGTGAGGAATTATGATTTTCTATGATATCATATGTAGTCTAGAACTTGCCCTGTGTGTTAATTGAAGCGAAATTGTAAGTTGTGCTAATCTAGGATATGACGTGGGCATTTTCCTTCTTGATCATAGATGTGCTTGTCACATAAAAATAAAATTTTCCGTTGCTAGCCTCTTTGAGCATATAGACCTTTCTTTGGCACCCACATTACAAGCCATATTCCTATTTTGTTCTTAATTTGATATTGATTGAACCTTTACCCCCTAAGGCACTTAGGCGCTAAAAGAAGTAAGGTGAGATATTGGTAAGTAGTTTTCGAGTGAAAACATGGAAGGGCCCGTTGATACAATAAAGTTGAAATCAAAGGTCACTAGCCGATGAACATTATTGTATGGAGTGTGTGAAAAAGTGTGAAAAAGAAAAAAAAATTTAAAGAAAAAAAATGATAGTGAAAGTACGTAGAAACATAAAACACCTCCAATTCTTATTGATTTACGCTAGTAAAAAATAGAGAAGTGCATAACTGAAAAGAGGGTTATGTTAGATGTGGCAAGTGAATATTTTTGAGAAGAATATGAGTTTGAATTGTAAATGTAGTGTATTAAAGTGTTTAGGAGGGTTAGCTACTATTCCTAAATATATCATACACTTACCTTAGCCTACATTACAACCTTAAAAGTCCAAATTGATCCTAGATTTGGCTAACTTAAATTAGTAGAGATATACACTATGGGCAAGCTTATGGTACGACAACAGGATGCATATGGATTTTTTGTGAGAGTGAGTGAATTTGGTTTAATTTTGCGATGTCTTTAATCTATATTCAAAAGTATATTTGAATGTATGGACTATCTATAGTCGCTCTTTTGTTTGTTGGTAAGAGCACATGATCTAATGAATGATTGGTAATGTTGTAAACTTTCTTGTTAGGTAAGTGCTTGAATTGATGGTGCTTAGTGGTTACAAGTCGACTTTTGAGGTTGGGTGGTGACAAATAGGTTGTTGAAATTGATTGAAGTAAAATATTATACTTGGACATGCTTAGATAGGAATAATGTAAATTTTTGTGTGTTCATGCTTGTGTGCCGGTATTGATCATAGTTTAGGGTATAGTGTGTGGGTAAAAGTTAAAGTAATCCTATATAATTGCTACTTGTACGTAGTTGGGGGCTTTATTAGATAGTCCCATTGCTCGAGGACGAGCAACGTTTAAGTGAGGGGTATTGATGATAGGCTATAATTGTGTATTTTATATTATGATACTCAAATTACTGCACTTTGATTGAGTTTGAGCTTTGATCGCTAATGTCTTGCACTAACTGTGTGTTTTATGCCGTGTAGGAGTAATTCCGAGCTATATAGATGTTATGGAATGAATTCAAGTTATTTGGAGCTTTGAAGTTTGAGTAAATGCTCAAAGAATTAAGTCAGAATCGTGTTTAGGGGTCAACAGATGATAGTTAGAGCGAACGAAGAATCGAGTAGGTATATTGTATACAGTCTAGTAAAATGGATATAACATTTTGCTCAGAACTCCATTTGGTATACACAATATATGATTGGAAATATAACTCAAAGGGCTACAAGTTTCATATTTTACGGTTTTCAACACTCCAAGCGGAACGAGGCAAAAATGCGCAAGATTTGAGCCAATATGAACGAAAGTGGGTAAAAGGGCCAGTTGGGCGCCACAGGCATCGCCTTGCGCCACCTGTGGCGTCAAAAATAGTATGCACAAATATTTGGGCGCTTTGGAGGGAGCCTAGCGCCGGACTGGGCACCGGTGACGTAAAATGTGTCCTATTTCACCTGAGACAAGGTTATTTCGGCCCAGACCTACCCAACACGTATAAAAGCAAGACTAAGCTTATTTTTGAGGGGGAAGACGTCGCTTTGGTGATATCTAACATACTTTGAAGGGAATTTCATGTGGAGGAACACACACCACGCTTGGAGGAGGCTTCTAACTAGTTTTTTTTTCTCTTCTCTTCTCTTCCTTTAATTTTATAGTTCATTAGTTATAGAGTTTTGGGTGCTACATGAACGTAGTTTGAAGCTTGAATTGTTCTTATTATTTTATCATATTGGTTTATTTATTTAATCTTGCTCTTAATTATTTGATTGTTTGATCACTAATTGAATACTATCTACGAATCTAGGATAGAACTCGGAAGAGAGAACTCTAGATTGCATATAAGATTGAGTAGAGCAAGATCTTAACTATTAACTAGGGGGAGCGAATTTGCGGTTAGGACAGGAAATACCTAATCGTCTTGCTTGGTTATTATATGGAAACTAGTAATCGTACCCGCGCGATGCGCGGTCAATATTAAAAAAATTAATTATAATTATTCTTGTTTGATACTATTAGATCGTATTGCTTTAATAAATTTCAATTGTCATTTTATTTGTCAATACGATATACCCAACCCTTATCGATATTTTAGTAATTAATTTCTTTTATAATTTTTAATAAATAATTTTTTGTTATTAACTAATTATGTCATATGGTTTTTATCTAGGCTACCACTTGTAATGCGATGCTTTTTTCTTTGGCTTTTAATAATATATGGATAGATTATTAGCATATTACTTGTTTAATATATTTGTCTGCTATTTTTTTATAATATAATAAGAGATATATATTTTATTACCCTTGAAAATATTTATTTTTATTTTAAATTTTATTATATTATCATCCCTTTTAAGGAATAGATACTTTTTTTTTCATAAAATAAAAAAGAATTTAAAAAATAAAATAAAGAAATTAACTAACCGAAACCAACTCTCCCCCATGTTTTAGTAGTTAATTTAGGTAGTTAATTTTTTTTTTAATTTTCAATAGATAATTTCTTTGTTATTGACTAATTATTTCATAAGGTTTTTTTAGGCTACCACTTGGCATAAGGAGAGGATTATATTCTCTCCTTTTTAATAATATATAGAAGATATATAGAATATAGAATATTAGAAAGATACTACTCCACTATTTGAATCAATTCTTTTTATTGATTTATTTTTGTTTTTTATTTTAAAATAATTATAAACTCCAACTTGAAACTATTCCCCAATTTGAAATGGTAATTTTTATTTAATTTATTTTTTCATTTTAAAACTCCAATTTGAAACTACTCACCGATTTGAATGGGTAGTTTTTCTTCTTCTCTTTTATTTTTTTATTATACTTAATTTTTTTTTAAAAATAATTTTAACACTCCAACTTGAAACTACCCCCACCCAATTTGAATGTGTAGTTATTTTTTTATATATTTATATATTTGAATTTTTTTATTATAACTAATTATGAGATATCTATATTTATTAATTAAAATAAAGTAACCAATTAATATATATATATATAATTTTTTTAAGATATATTTAAATTTAAAAAGAATATTAATTATGATTAATTTTTTATTTTTTATTATAATTAATTTTGACATTTACATAAATTAGTTTCTTTATTATTTTAATTTTTAAACACACACACACACACACACACACACACACACATATATATATATATATATATATGTGTGTGTGTGTGTGTATATATATATGTAGTTTTTATTTTTCATTATTTTTGTTTTTATAGATATTTAAATTCAAATATAATAACTATTAACTAATTATTAACTAAAAAACTTATTAGTAACTAAATATGCCATGTGGCTTTTATTTATGCTTTCACTTGGCTTAAGGAGAGGGCTTTATCCTCTCCTTTTAATAATATATAGATATAGATTTAAATTCAAAAAGAATAACCAATAATTAATTATTAATTAAATAACTAATTTAATAATTAACTATGCCACATGGGTTTTTTTAAGCTGCCACGTGGCTTAATGAGAGGAATTATTCTCTTCTTTTAATAATATATAGATATAGATATATTTTTATATTTACATTTTTATATAGTTTATTATTATAGTTAATTAATATAAGATATCTATATTTATTAATGTAATTAAAGTAACCTATATATATATATATATATATATATATATATATATATATATATATATATATATATATATATATATATATATATATATATATATATATATATATATATATATATATATATTTTTTTAAGATATATTTAAATTTAAAAAGAATAACCAATAATTAATTATTAACTAAATAACTAATTTAATAACTAACTATGTCATGTGGCTTTTCTTAAGCTGGGATTTTTATCTCATATATATATATATATATAATTTTTTTAAGATATATTTAAATTTAAAAAGAATAACCAATAATTAATTATTAACTAAATAACTAATTTAATAACTAACTATGTCATGTGGCTTTTCTTAAGCTGGGATTTTTATCTCCTTTTAATAATATATAGATATAGATTTTTATAGATTTTTTTTTTGCTTTTTTATTTTAAAATAATTTAAAAACTGCAACTTGAAACTACTGCCACCCAATTTAAATGGGTAGTTATTTTTTTATATATATTTATATATATTTTTTTATAGTTAATTATATGATAGCTATTTTTATTTTAAAACTCCAACTTGAAACTACTCTCCGATTTAAATGGCAGTTTTTCTTCTCTTTTTTCGTTTGTTTTAAAACTCCAACTTGAAACTACTTCCCCAATTTGAATGGGTAGTTTTTCTTCTCTTTTTTTTCATTTTTTATAGACTTTTTTTTTGCCTTTTTATTTTAAAATAATTTTTAAAACTCTAACTTGGAACTACTCTCACCCAATTTGAATGAGTTGTTATTTTTTTATATTTTTTATATTTTTATTTTATATAGTTTTTTATTATAATTAATTAATTATAAGATATCTATATTATATATATATATGGTAGTTTTTTATTTTTGTTTTTTAGATATATTTAAATTTAAAAAGAATAACCAATAATTAATTATTAACTAAATAACTAATTTAATAACTAACTATGCCACATGACCTTTTTTGAAGCTGCCACGTGACTTAATGAGAGGGGTTTTTCCTTTACTTTTAATAATATATAGATATAGATATAGATTTAAATTCAAAAAGAATAACCAATAATGAATTATTAACTAAATAACTAATTTAATAATTAACTATGCTACTTGGCTTTTTCTGAAGCTACCACGTAGCTTACTAAGAGGAATTTTTTCTCTCCTATTAATAATATATAGATATATAGATAGATTAAAAGGTAGTTTATTGTCCTAACAATGCCACTTGGGTTTTTGTGATTATGTCACTTGTCTTAATAATATTTTTTTTAAAATAATTTTAAAATTCTAAATTGAAACTATTCCCCAACTTGAATATGTAGTTTTTTTAATTAATATTTTCATTTTTTTACTGTAACTAATTTATGTTTTTTTTTCTATTTTAAAATAACTTTAAAACATCAACTATAAATTACTCCTTAATTTGAATGAGTAGTTATTTTTTTTAATATAGCTAATTATAATATATTTATATTTATTAATTCAAAAAGTGTAACTAATTAATTCAAAATTTAAAAAAACAATTAGTTAAAAGGTAGTTATTTTTGTCTTAATAATGCCACTTGGCTTTTTGTGATTATGCCACTTGTCATAATAATATGCTTTTAGTTTTGGCTTTTAATTATATATAGATTATAAATGCGTTCTTGTTAATCCTAATTTCATAGGAATATAGGCGTTAGGTTAGCTTGTATAGTTGAGTTGTA
The DNA here is from genome assembly GCA_032618575.1 of Nicotiana noctiflora. Taxonomy (NCBI): domain Eukaryota; kingdom Viridiplantae; phylum Streptophyta; class Magnoliopsida; order Solanales; family Solanaceae; genus Nicotiana; species Nicotiana noctiflora. The sequence continues at coordinate 60,272 of JASVEL010009453.1, read as the reverse complement.
CTTCGGGAGAAGGTTACGAGCAATATTAACCCTGTCAACCAATTAACCAGATAAATTAATTAGACGATTTAAGTGGAAATCTCAACGGAATTGTTAGCTAACCCATAGCTCTAGAATATTCACTCACATTGAATTTGGCTTTAAGTTTGTCGTTGTTTTCTTTAATCTCTTAATTCGTTATTTTAGATTAATTTTAGTTAAATATTCATACGTTAGGATTCACTTGAATAGATTAATTGTTTGGTTTAATTTAGTTGATAGTTAATCACAAATCCTTGTGAGTACAATATCTGGAATCACAATCCTATATTACTTGTCAACCACGTATACTTACATGTGTGTTTGGGAGAACAGTTTAACGCTGGGCATTTCGGCACCTCAGCTTTATATACACTTTTCTTGTCAAACAAGAATTTCAAATATTCTTTAACAGCGAATAGTAGCTAAAAAAAATCTAAAGGGATATTCTTCTATAAGACGTTACGTTGTCAATATCTTAAGTAAACTATTATACTTATACCTAACTAGCTGCTCTGAAAAATGAAAGAAAAGTTGGAATATAATACTACTCCTACTACGTACTCCGTATTTGTTATCACCATTGACCAAAATGGTCCCAAATTGAATATTGCATATACTTTTTTAAAGCTTTCATTTTCCTTGTCCAGACCATGAGAACAGAGATTTGTAGCTTTTAGTCATGCAGGTTGAGTTTGAAGATAAAATCTTTGCTATTGATTTAATTTTTAAGTTTATGTTACTACATTACAAAAGAAAAAAGAATTACCGAAAATATATTATCGCATTATATTTTTGAAGCTACATGCATGGAAAAATAGCCTGAATTAATTTTAGTTTGCTTTGCTTGTCAACACTGAGGAAACTGAATCATACATTTGAATCCAGGTTTACAAGATCATGTCCATTATAGCCAGCAAGAAAGCCAGAATTCGAACATCTCCCCTTGTTGTTTCCCCTTTTCCCACTATTGTTTGTTATTGTTTGTCTCTATCTTTGATTTTTTCCTCTATATTTTACATATTTATCTTTAAAAGTTTTTGGTACTGTTTGATAATTAAGGAAATTGCTGTATTTTGCTAGTTTTGGACTGGCGTTGTAGCAGTTTTCTTAGAATTGGAGACACTATGGCCCTCTTGATGTCTTAGCCAGCTACTATATCATGTTCTTCTGCTCTTTTTTCTGTCTGATTTTGTTTTTTTTTCCTCTCTTTTTTATCCTTCTTTTTCGAATAGATGAACGAATTGCAATCCAGTGTATTTCATGGAATGATAATCTAGAAGATTAGTATATATGATCTTTGCACAAAAATGGGACACATAAATCGAGAAATGGTACCTATATATTTCATCTCCTAGTTTCGCTGCAAGACTTGATATCTAACTTAAATCTGCATATAAAATAATGTATAAGAGGCTAACAGTGCAGCAATAATAAGATTGTATTAAATAAACTAGTGAAATATCAACTAAAATAGCCTAGTGAATTACATACATTTTTCAATAATTTACGAGACTTGCACGCCAAAACTTTTTTTTTTTTTTTTTTTTAGAAATGCACGCCAAAACTGGATGAAGTAATTGCACAGAAGAAAAACTAAACGAATTCTGTTTTGTAAATTTTTGATCCACTTGTTAATTAGCTCTAAGAAAAGAAGTAAAGAAGATAAATTAAGTCCAACATCATATTTTAGGAACATATTCACTTGATATAATTACTAGCTCTCGTGAACTTTGAATCCACCTCTGAATATGAATATATTGACATAACATAGATAAGAAAAGGTTATAGCATCTTCATTTAATGCTATAATTAATTAATGACTTGATACTGGCGGGGGAGGGTGAGGGTGAGGGTGAAGAGAATAATTTCCAAAAACATAACATTTTCAATGGGTACGCTCGTATCTGCTTTTGGTGATACATCTATTTTATTCCCATTGAATAACATAAAAGAAGAGACAATGCCAAGTTAAATAATCAATGTAATACGACAAGTGAATGCGCATGGACTAGTTATTACAACGACGTAGACTTATGCCTATCTAGCCCTTTAACAAATGTAACATTTTATTTCAATCCAAATTAACGAGTGTATCACATTTTTGCAGAAATATGTCCATTAGCTTTTACTCTCTCAAACGTGCAAACATTTTGATGTATATAGTAGTGTCATTTTACAAATATAGAGGGCACTAAATGTCACATTTAACTTATATATATTAACGTGTAAATAATCTATATATATACTATATTAATATAACTTTACGTATAGATCAATACCATGTATCTTTATAGGTAACGTTACTACCATATTTGCTATCTAAAGCTAGTAGTTTTCAAGTAACCGTAAACAAAGTATATATATTCACGATCCATGTAAAGTGAACTTGTCTATGAATATATCTACATCTATACACACACAATCATGGTACAATGTGTAGGCACAAATCTCATACTCACACGTGAGCGAGAAAAGGAGCTAGGGGTCCATTTGCATGTGGCTGCCCATGCTGTAGACATGTGGGATATATTAGGGTTTTGGGCGAGTAAAGCGACTGAAACCAAACATGCACATTATTGGCGTGTATGGTATTATTATTGCAGGTTGTGGGGGTGGACGGAAGCAGATTTAGGATTTCGACGGGATGAGTTCAATCTTTTAGGTTGAATGCATTATACACACACACATATATATATATAAATCAAAAAATAGAACTTTAGTTAAAGCTAGAATTTAGAAGAACTCGCGTTACTGATAATCAAGAAAATAAAATAAAGGAAATAAATCCGGGTAGTAATATGATAATTTCAATAGTATTTCGTGTCAGTACATTTGGTCATATATCTCCTTTTTATAGGTCTCTTTGAGAATATACATTTTGCCTGAATCATAATGAGGCTATTATGAGTAATTAAAGACATTGAGTGCTGCGTTACACAATCATTACATTAAAATATGTTCTCTAACATTTTTAGCATTAAATGCCCATTAAATATCGTATCCGCACTCTTTTCTATAGCCAGATTCATTCCTTCTAATTCCCGAATATGAATGACTTAAATAGGTACGAGCGTTGTGTTACTTATCTGATGTCCCGTGTATCTTCTTCCTTCTTTGCTCGTATCTGTTATAATTCCTAACTTATGACTAATTATGATTCATTAACCATTTGACCAATCCACGTGTCTTGACACGTCACCTTTATAAATATATTTCAATACAGATATTCTCCCCACTTTTCATTTATTTATCAGTTTGAATATTTGGGGCGTGGATTTCATTAAAAGAGAATTTTTGTTACCATTAATGCTCCGACTGAATTGGCGCTTCAATTGTCACTTCTATTTAATATGTTAAAACGTGTCTTCTCCTTATTGGTTCTGCAGTTTTGCAGCACTTTCTTAGACTTTCTTTTCGGCTTCCCTGTTCACAAAGTGTCAGTTATCACTATTATATCTCTTTTATAATTGTACGTTTTCCTTTTGCCCGTTACCCATCAGTATAAATGTAACTTCTTTACTTGTCGTTTACCACGTAAAGCGTATTGAACACTTTAATTCTTCAAATCTCTTATTCTCTTCTGCTTCACTTCAATCTTCTTCGTCATGACTTCACCAAACCCTAACCCTAGGAGAACCCCCATTTTAGATAACTTCCCCAATGCCCCGTTAGGCATAAAGGAGGAGGTACACTCTGTAGCTTGGGGTCTGCTTGTGGTAATAGCACATCCACACCTTCTCCTAGTTCTGGTCCCTCTTCCAGAACTAGAGATTTATTTTCCTAGAGGGCTTCTTCTAGGAATAAAGAACCTACTGAACCCTTACGTGAGCCTCTACCGAAAGAGATAGTCCCTACTGAACTATCTTTTCATCATGATAGGGAATCTCTAAGGAACCAAGTAAATACATTAGATCATGTCGATATTTTCATTACTCAAATAACATAAATCTTAGCTCCTATAGTTCGTAAGGACTGTCACTGGAGTGGCAATTTTTCAATTATCATTCCTAATCCAAATCAGAGGATCACTTTCTACATGATTAGATTTTCTTTTGTTTATACATACCCTTTCACTATAGGGTTTAAACTAGCCATTGACCCGGTAATTTTGGTTTTTTCCCCCATTTTTTCGATGTTTGTTTAGGTCAAATTGGTCTAATTATTGGAGGGCTGTCGCATGCTTAAGGATCCTTTTTAACATGGCAGATGTTGGCTTTACTTTCCTGTAACGACCCGACCGGTCGTTTTAGAAAATTACGCCCCAATCCCTAATTTAACTGTTCCCCTAAGTTCATTTCTGCTATTGTGGGTTGCCGGGAGAGTCGGTTTCGAAAATTTGAGCATTTTGGGACACTTAGTCCCTAAATAAGAGCTTTGAAACTAGAAAACGGTCCGTAGCCGGAACAGTGTTAAGACGATCTCGAAACGGAAATCCGATGGTTCCATTAGCTCCGTTAGGTGATTTCGGGGTTAGGAGCGCGTTCGGAATGTATTTTGGAGGTCCGTAGCTCAATTAGGCTTGAAATGCCGAAGATTGAAATTTTGGCAAATCCGAACGATAGGTGCTATTTTGATCCGGGGTCGGAATGGAATTCCGACAATTTCTGTAGCTTCGTTATGTGATTTTGGATATGTCCGCAAATTTTCAGGTCATTCGGACGTCGTTTGGTCGGGTTTTAGATCGAATGTGCAATTCGGAAAGTTTTAAGAAATTTAGGCTTGAATTCGATGTGAATTATGGATTTTGATGTTGTTAGACGTGTTTTGATGATTAGAATAAGTTCGTATCATGTTTTAGAATAGGTTGGTGGTTTTCGTTGGGATCCCGGGGGTCTCGGGATGAATCCGGGGGTCCAATCGGGCTATTTCATGCATTTTGGAAATGCTGTTAACTGCTGGTGTGTGTTGCAGACGAATGCTCTATGCGATCGCAATGGGCTAATGCGATCGCATAGAAGGTTTTGGAGAGGCCAAGTATTTGTTCTATGCGATCGCGGGCATGGATATGCGATCGCATAGTTCTGGAAAGTTGTGCTATGCGATCGCGTACAGTCCTATGCGATCGCATAGTGTATGGAGAAGAGGGGTCCCAGGCCCAGCTTTTGTCCTATGCGATCGCGGAACAGGGTATGCGATCGCATAGGTATATATTGGTGAGCATTGCGATCGCATTGAGGGCTATGCGATCGCATAGAGTAGTCTGGCGAGGGTCAAAATTTGTGCTATGCGATCGCAATAGGTGTCATGCGATCGCATAGAGTAAAAATGTCTGGCAGTGACTTAAGTCCAGAAACATTTCAGCCGCGAACCATAAACCAAAAAACGCCATTTTTGAGCTCCAAGAGAGGGAATTGAAGGGGAAACGCCGGGATATCACCGGGAAATCATCGGGGGTAAGTTTCCTAACCTTAATTCGTTGGTTTATCATGAAATCCATGATTATTTCACTGAAATTGGAAGATTAAAGGTGGGTTTGAGCCCTAGGCCTAAATGTTAGAAAATCTTTGATTTGAGTGGGCAAATGGAGTCCGATTTTGGTAAATTTTATATGCCTAGACTCGTATTGAGATAGGGAACCCGAAAATATAATTTTCGTGATTTTTTGATAAGCGTACCGGAAGTCGGGTTTTGGCAACTTGTGGGTTTTGGTGTATTTTGAGTTAATTTGATTGGATAATGCCCAATTGGCCTATTTTGATGTGATTCTATTGATTTTTATCAGATACTACACTTGTGGAGGCCGACATTCGTGGCAAGAGGGTTATTACTTAGCGGTTTTGTACCGGAATTGAGGTAAGTGGCTTGTCTAACCTCGTGTGGGGAATTTTCACCCCTAGGATATTATGTGATAGTTTAAATGCCTTGTACGCGAGGTGACGGGCGTGTACATACGCTGGTTGTTGAACACGTACTTTATTCAAAATGTTCGATGAGCGATATCCCTGTCTTTGGTTGTTAATTTGATATTTTACCCGGTAGTGGTTAGAAGAGCATGATTAGGTAGCACTTATCTGTTTAGTTGCCTAATTGTCTTATTTGAACTCCTTGTTAATTATTGGCACTATTTTTCGGTGAAGTTATAGTTAAGCACAATTATTCTCTCTGTGGATTCCTTAATTGGCTGTGCTTGTGGACTGCGGGTTCGATTCCTGGAGACCCAGGGACTACGGGTTCGATTCCCGAGATCCTGAGTTATTGGTAGGGACTACGGGTTCGATTCCCGAGATCCTGAGTTATTGGTAGGGACTACGGGTTCGATTCCCGAGATCCCGAGTTATTGGTAGGGACTACGGGTTCGATTCCCGAGATCCTGAGTTATTGGTAGGGACTACGGGTTCGATTCCCGAGATCCTGAGTTATTGGTAGGGACTACGGGTTCAATTCCCGAGATCCTGAGTTATTGGTAGGGACTGCGGGTTCGATTCCCGGAGATCCCGAGTTATTGAGATATTATTGAGACATGGGCTGCGGGTTCGATTCCCGGAGACCCAGGGGTACTGAGAATGGGACTGTGGGTTCAATTCCCACAGATCCTGGATTTGTTTATTTGAGTTGGTTATTTGTTATTAGCTTGATTGTAGACAGTTTCAGTAAACATCGTAAATGTTGTTATTTTGGAAATATTGTTGTTATTTGTTAAACTGTTTATTTTGTTATCATCATATTATTATTGTTTCTCAGTAGGGCCCTGACCTTCCTCGTCACTACTCCATCGAGGTTAGGCTTGGCACTTACCGAGTACCGCCGTGGTGTACTCATGCTACTCTTCTGCACACTTTTGTTGTGCAGATCCAGGTACATCAGAGCAGGCTCGTACTAGGTGATTCTGCAGCTTTCCGGGAGACTTCGAGGTATGATCTGCTACGTCCGCGGATCCGGAGGCTTCCCTTCTATTCTAGTGTTACCAGTTGACATTTTCTTCATTTCGTTGTTAGATACTCTTTACACATAGAGCCACAGTTGTATTTCTCTTTTAGTCTGTGTTACCGTGGGGTTCCGGATCTTGGTAGTGTTTAGTTATTGTGTGACGGATGTATGTGCCAAGTGGCACGGATTACATATCTTTTATGTTATTTTCCGCTGTTTCTTATTTAAGTAATTAAAATTTATAGATTCCGCAACGTGTTAGGCTTACCTAGTCGTGGGGACTGGGTGCCATCACGACATGTTCACAATTGGTGAACTAGGGTCGTGACAAGTTGGTATCAAAGCTCTAGGTTCATAGGAGTCACGGGACACAGACCGGTTACTTAGAGTCTCGCTGATCGATACGGAGACGTCTGTATTTATCTACGAGGGGCTATGTAACTGTTTAGGAAACTCTTCATTTCTTTGGATTCCGTGTCGTGCGATATTTTTGGCATCAAAATCTAAACTATTGATTTCCATTCTCTCACAGATGGTGAGGACACGAGCTACTCGCGACGATCAGGTACCCGCGCCCCCTGTTGCTGCCGTCAAAGGCTAGGGCCGAGGTAGAGGACGGGGACGCGCCCGAGGTGCGGCCGCAGCACCCGTACGCGCTGCCGCTGAGGTGCCATAGGTGGACCAGGTTGGAGTGCAGGCACCTGGTACACCGACTACAGCTACTACTACTCCAGCACTCTAGGAGACCCTGGCCCAGTTCATAGTATATATACCACTTTAGCTCAGGCAGGACTGCTTCCTCTCGTTGCAGCTACATCCCAGGCCGGGGGAGGGGCCCAGACTCCCGTAGCCGTTACACCTGAGCAGCGTGTGCCAGTGGGACAGGTTCCAGAGGTCTTGGTTATGCCTCCTGCCGCCCCAGCACAGCCCGGAGGTGGGCGAGCTGCCTCTAAGGACGAGAAGCGTAGATTGGAGAGGTTCAAGAAATATGACCCTCCAGTGTTTAGTGGTTTGGCTTCAGATGATGCATTGGGTTTTCTAGAGGAGTGTCATCGTATTCTTCGTACTATGGGGATTGTGGAGACCGGCGGGGTTTCCTTCACTGCTTTTCAGTTTCGTGGGGCCGCTTATGATTGGTGGCGCACGTATGAGTTGGATAGTCCAGAGGAGTCTGCTTCGTTGACTTGGACGCAGTTTTCAGATCTATTTTTGAGGGAGTTTGTTCCACAGAGCCTTAGGGATTCTTGGCGCTCGGAGTTTGAGCGGCTGCGACAGGGCTCCATGTCAGTATCGGAGTATGCCATCAGTTTCACCCGTCTGGCCAGGCATGCACCGGCCTTGGTAGCCACGGTTCGGGAGAGAGTACGGAGATTTATTGAGGGCCCGATTCCGCCTATCCGATCCAGCATGGCCAGAGAGCTGGAGATAGATATATCTTATCAGCAGGCAGTTAGCATTGCCAGGAGGATCGAGAGTATGCTCCCTAGAGAGCGGGGAGAGAGAGAGGCCAAGAGGTCTCGTGAGTCGGGCCATTTCTCTGGTGCCCGCACTTCAGCAGCCGGTCGTTTTGGCGGGGGTTATTCCGGTCGTCCAGTTCATTCAGCATTGCCAGCAGCCGGTAGTACTCCGGCTCTTCCAGCACCTCAGGAGCCTTACTATGCTCCCCCCAGTTTCTAGTGTACCTCTTGCGCTGGGTACTTCCAGGGGTCAGACTAGTGGGGGTGAGGCCGGTCAGTCTCAGCCACCGCGTCCCCCCAGAGCTTGCTTTGAGTGCGGGGATACTCGCCATCTGGTTAGGGAGTGCCCCAGGCGTAGGAGGGGAGCACCTCATCAGTCTTCGCAGCCTCAGCGTAGTTCTCAGGGCCAGCAGGCTATCATTCCAGCTCCAGCTGCCACTCCACCTGCCCAGCCAGCCAGGGGCGGGGGTCAGGGTTCTAGAGGCCGCCCTCGAGAGGGGGGACAGGCCAGATTCTATGCTATTCCTGATCTATTATTCTGGTTAGTCACAGGGAGGCATCGGTTCTATTCGACCCTGGTTCCACTTTTTCATATGTGTCCTCTTACTTTGCTTCTCATTTGGGTGTGCCTCGGGATTCTTTGAGTGCCCCCATTTATGTTTCCACTCCGGTGGGTGATTCTTTGGCTGTGGACCGCGTATATCGGTCGTGTTTGGTTACCATTTGTGATTTTGAGACCAGAGCGGATCTATTGCTGCTCGGGATGGTCGATTTTGATATTATTCTAGGCATGGACTGGTTGTCACCCCATTATGCTATTCTTGATTGTCACGCCAAGACCGTGACGCTGGCTATGCCAGACATTCCACGTATTGAGTGGAGTGGTACTCTAGATCACACCCCTAGCCGTGTTATTTCTTTTCTCAGAGCTCAGCGTATGGTTGAGAAGGGGTGTGCTGCTTATCTAGCCTATGTGCGGGACGTCGGTGTTGACACTCCCTCTATTGATTCTGTTCATGTGGTATGTGACTTTGTTGATGTATTTCCAGCTGATCTTCCGGGCATGCCGCCCGACAGAGATATTGACTTTGCTATTGACTTGTTGTCGGGCACTCGGCCCATTTCTATTCCACCGTACCGTATGGCTCCTCCTGAGTTGAAGGAGTTGAAGGATCAGTTACAGGAGTTATTGGGCAAGGGTTTTATTCGACCCAGTGTTTCGCCTTGGGGTGCTCTTGTATTGTTTGTGAAGAAAAAGGACGGTTCTATGCGTATGTGTATTGACTATCGTCAGCTGAACAAGGTTACAGTGAAGAACCGGTATCCTTTGCCCCGTATTGATGATTTATTTGACCGACTACAGGGCGCACATGTGTTTTCTAAGATTGATTTGCGCTCTGGGTATCACCAGCTGAAGATTCGGGAGCCAGATATCCCGAAGACTGCCTTCGGGACCCGGTATGGTCACTATGAGTTCCTCGTGATGTCTTTTGGGTTGACTAATGCTCCAGCAGCATTTATGCATTTGATGCACAGTGTGTTCAAGCCTTATCTGGACTCGTTCGTGATTGTCTTCATTGATGATATTCTAGTATATTCTCGGAGTCGGGAAGAGCACGAGCAACATTTGAGGATAGTGCTTCAGATTCTGAGGGAGAAGCAGCTTTATGCCAAGTTCTCTAAATGTGAATTCTGGTTGAGTTCGGTGGCATTTTTGGGCCACGTGGTGTCGAGTGATGGTATTCGAGTAGATCCGAGGAAGGTGGAGGCCGTGCAGAGTTGGCCCAGACCCTCCTCCGCTACTGAGATTCGTAGTTTCCTTGGTTTGGCGGGCTATTACCGTCGTTTCGTAGAGGGGTTCTCTTCGATTGCAGCACCTATGACTAGATTGACCCAAAAGGGTGCCCCTTTTCAGTGGACAGACGAGTGTGAGGCGAGCTTTCAGAAGCTCAAGAGAGCTTTGACTTCGGCCCCTATATTGATGTTGCCTACAGGTTCGGGGTCCTATACTGTATATTGTGACGCCTCACGAGTTGGACTCGGTGCGGTATTGATGCAGGACGGTAGGGTGATTGCCTACGCGTCGAGACAGCTGAAGGTGCATGAGAAGAATTACCCTGTTCATGATTTGGAGCTAGCTGCCATTGTTCACGCCTCGAAAATTTGGCGTCATTATTTATATGGGGTTCCTTCTGAGATCTACACTGATCACCGGAGCTTGCAGCACTTGCTTAAGCAGAAGGACCTGAATATGCGTCAGAGGAGATGGTTGGAACTACCGAAGGACTATGATATTACTATTCTCTATCATCCGGGCAAGGCTAATGTGGTTGCTGATGCCTTGAGTCGTCGGGCAGAGAGTTTGGGGAGTTTGGCATATCTACCGGCTTCGGAGAGGCCTATGGCGATGGATGTTCAGGCTTTGGCCAGGCAGTTTGTTAGACTGGATCTTTCGGAGCCCAGCCGGGTTCTAGCTTGTGTGGTTTCTCGGTCTTCTCTATTTGACCGCATCAGGGAGCGTCAGTTCGACGACCCTCATTTGCTTGTCCTTCAGGATAGAGTTCGGCGTGGTGATGCTCGAGATGTTACCATCGGGGATGATGGAGTCATGAGGATGCAGGGGCGTATCTGTGTGCCCAATGTAGATGATCTTCGAGAGCTGATTCTAGCAGAGGCCCATAGTTCGCGGTATTCCATCCATCCGGGTGCCGCGAAGATGTATCAGGACTTGAAACAACATTACTGGTGGAGGCGGATGAAAAGGGATATAGTTGATTATGTTTCCAGATGCCTCAACTGCCAGCAAGTGAAGTATGAGCATCAGCGTCCGGGTGGATTGATGCAGCAGATTGAGATTCCCGAGTGGAAATGGGAGCGCATTACCATGGACTTTGTATCCGGACTTCCACGGACGGTTAGGAAGTTTGATTCTATTTGGGTCATTGTGGATCGGCTGACCAAGTCCGCCCATTTTATACCGGTGAGCACTACATATTCATCGGAGCGACTGGCGGGGATCTATATCAGGGAGATAGTTCGGCTGCATGGTATCCCAGTGTCCATCATTTCAGATAGAGGCACTCAGTTCACTTCACGGTTCTGGAGAGCCGTACAGCAGGAGTTAGGTACTCGGGTGGAGCTGAGCACAGCGTTTCATCCCCAGACTGATGGTCAGTCCGAGCGCACTATTCAGATTTTGGAGGATATGCTCCGTGCGTGCGTGATTGAGTTTGGAGGTTCATGGGATCACTTCTTGCCACTGGCGGAGTTTGCTTATAACAACAGCTACCAGTCTAGTATTCAGATGGCACCGTACGAGGCCCTATATGGTAGGAGGTGCAGGTCTCCCGTGGGTTGGTTTGAGCCGGGCGAGGCCAGATTACTAGGTACTGATATGGTTCAGGAGGCTATGGACAAGATCAAGGTGATTCAGGACAGACTTCGTGCGGCCCAGTCTAGACAGAAGAGTTATGCGGACAAGAAGGTTCGCGATGTGGCTTTTAAGGTTGGTGAGCGGGTTCCGCTTCGAGTCTCGCCCATGAAGGGTGTTATGAGGTTTGGGAAGAAAGGGAAGTCGAGTCCTAGATTTATTGGCCCTTTTGAGATTTTGAGGCGTGTTGGGGAGGTTGCTTATGAGTTGGCCTTACCTCCCAGCCTAGCCGGAGTTCACCCCGTATTTCATGTCTCCATGCTCCGGAGATACCATGGTGACCCGTCGCATGTGTTGGATTTCACATCTGTTCAGCTAGACAAAGATCTGTCTTATGTTGAGGAGCCAGTAGCCATTCTAGACAGGCAAGTCAGAAAGCTAAGGTCAAAGAACATCGCTTCGGTAAAGGTTCAGTGGCGGGGCCGGCCGGTCGAGGAGGCGACTTGGGAGACCGAGCAGGATATGCGCAGCCAGTACCCTCATCTTTTCACTACTCCGGGTATGTTTTCTATGCTCGTTCGAGGACGAACGAATCTTTAAGTGTGGGAAGATGTAACGACCCGACCGGTCGTTTTAGAAAATTACGCCCCAATCCCTAATTTAACTGTTCCCCTAAGTTCATTTCTCCTATTGTGAGTTGCCGGGAGAGTTGGTTCCAAAAATTTGAGCATTTTGGGACACTTAGTCCCTAAATAAGAGCTTTGAAACTAGAAAACGGTCCGTAGCCAGAACAGTGTTAAGACGATGTCGGAACGGAAATCCGATGGTTCCATTAGCTCCGTTAGGTGATTTCGGGGTTAGGAGCGTATTCGGAATGTATTTTGGAGGTCCGTAGCTCAATTAGGCTTGAAATGCCGAAGATTGAAATTTTGGCGAATCCGAACGATAGGTGATATTTTGATCCGGGGGTCGGAATAGAATTCCGACAATTTCTGTAGCTTCGTTATGTGATTTTGGATATGTCCGCAAATTTTCAGGGTCATTCGGACGTCGTTTGGTCGGGTTTTAGATCGAATGTGCAATTCGGAAAGTTTTAAGAAATTTAGGCTTGAATTCGATGTGAATTATGGGTTTTGATGTTGTTAGACGTGTTTTGATGATTAGAATAAGTTCGTATCATGTTTTGGAATAGGTTGGTGGTTTTCGTTGGGATCCCGGGGTCTCGGGATGAATCCGGGGGTCCAATCGGGCTATTTCATGCATTTTGGAAATGCTGTTAACTGCTGGTGTGTGTTGCAGACGAATGCTCTATGCGATCGCAATGGGCTAATGCGATCGCATAGAAGGTTTTGGAGAGGCCAAGTATTTGTTCTATGCGATCGCGGGCATGGATATGCGATCGCATAGTTCTGGAAAGTTGTGCTCTGCGATCGCGTACGGTCCTATGCGATCGCATAGTGTATGGAGAAGAGGGGTCCCAGGTCCAGCTTTTGTCCTATGCGATCGCGGAACAGGGTATGCGATCGCATAGGTATATATTGGTGAGCATTGCGATCGCATTGAGGGCTATGCGATCGCATAGAGTAGTCTGGCGAGGGTCAAAATTTGTGCTATGCGATCGCAACAGGTGTCATGCGATCGCATAGAGTAAAAATGTCTGGCAGTGACTTAAGTCCAGAAACATTTCAGCCGCGAACCATAAACCAAAAAACGCCATTTTTGAGCTCCAAGAGAGGGAATTGAAGGGGAAACGCCGGGATATCACCGGGAAATCATCGGGGGTAAGTTTCCTAACCTTAATTCGTTGGTTTATCATGAAATCCATGATTATTTCACTGAAATTGGAAGATTAAAGTTGGGTTTGAGCCCTAGGCCTAAATGTTAGAAAATCTTTGATTTGAACGGGCAAACGGAGTCCGATTTCGATAAATTTTATATGCACGGACTCGTATTGAGATAAGGAACCCGAATATATAATTTTCGTGATTTTTCGATAAGCGTACCGGAAGTCGAGTTTTGGCAACTTGTGGGTTGGACTCGTATTGAGATAAGGAACCCGAAAATATAATTTTCGTGATTTTTCGATAAGCATACCGAAAGTCGGGTTTTGGCAACTTGTGGGTTTTGGTATATTTTGAGTTATTTTGATTGGGTAATGCCCAATTGGCCTATTTTGATGTGATTCTATTGATTTTTATCGGATACTACACTTGTGGAGGCCGACATTCGTGGCAAGAGGGTTATTGCTTAGCGGTTTTGTACCGGAATTGAGGTAAGTGGCTTGTCTAACCTCGTGTGGAGGAATTTTCACCCCTAGGATATTATGTGATAGTTTAAATGCCTTGTACGCGAGGTGACGGGCGTGTACATGCGCTGGTTGTTGAACACGTACTTTATTCAAAATGTTCGATGAGCGATATCCCTGTCTTTGGTTGTTAATTTGATATTTTACCCGGTAGTGGTTAGAAGAGCATGATTAGGTAGCACTTATCTGTTTAGTTGCCTAATTGCCTTATTTGAACTCCTTGTTAATTATTGGCACTATTTTTCGGTGAAGTTATAGTTAAGCATAATTATTCTCTCTGTGGATTCCTTAATTGGCTGTGCTTGTGGACTGCGGGTTCGATTCCCGGAGACCCAGGGTTGTGGGTTCGATTCCCAGAGACCCGGCGTGATATTGGTAGGGATTACGGGTTCGATTCCCGAGATCCTGAGTTATTGGTAGGGACTACGGGTTCGAATCCCGAGATCCTGAGTTATTGGTAGGGACTACGGGTTCGATTCCCGAGATCCCGAGTTATTGGTAGGGACTACGGGTTCGATTCCCGAGATCCTGAGTTATTGGTAGGGACTACGGGTTCGATTCCCGAGATCCTGAGTTATTGGTAGAGACTGCGGGTTCGATTCCCGGAGATCCTGAGTTATTGAGATATTATTGAGACATGGGCTGCGGGTTCGATTCCCGGAGACCCAGGGGTACTGAGAATGGGACTGTGGGTTCAATTCCCACAGATCCTGGATTTGTTTATTTGAGTTGGTTATTTGTTATTAGCTTGATTGTAGACAGTTCAGTAAACATCGTAAATGTTGTTATTTTGGAAATTTTGTTGTTATCTGTTAAACTGTTTATTTTGTTATCATCATATTATTATTGTTTCTCAGTAGGGCCCTGACCTTCCTCGTCACTACTCCATCGAGGTTAGGCTTGGCACTTACCGAGTACCGCCGTGGTGTACTCATGCTACTCTTCTGCACACTTTTGTTGTGCAGATCCAGGTACATCAGAGCAGGCTCGTACTAGGTGATTCCGCAGCTTTCTGGGAGACTTCGAGGTATGATCCGCTACGTCCGCGGATCCGGAGGCTTCCCTTCTATTCTAGTAGTACTAGTTGACATTTTTCTTCATGTCGTTGTTAGATACTCTTTACACATAGAGCCACAGTTGTATTTCCCTTTTTGTCTGTGTTACAGTGGGGTTCCGGATCTTGGTAGTGTTTATTTATTGTGTGACGGATGTATGTGCCAAGTGGCACGGATTACATATCTTTTATGTTATTTTCCGCTGTTTCTTATTTAAGTAATTAAAATTTATAGATTCTGCAACGTGTTAGGCTTACCTAGTCGTGGGGACTGGGTGCCATCACGACATGTTCACAATTGGTGAACTAGGGTCGTGACATTTCCCCTACCTAATTTACCTTTACTCCCCTAGGCTTTTTCGCAACGGTATTTTTAACTTAGCAGCCAGGAGTAAGAGAGTTTTAATGAGCCTAGAGGACGACAAAGACAGTGGCTGGTATACTCAGTTTGTTGCTGCCCCCACTGCTGGTTTAGTGGGTGAAGAAAACCTTGCCTTCCCTGAGAAGTGGAACTTTGCACGTAAGTATTATATCTTTCTCGTACGTTTTTCTTTCAAGCTTATTAACTTTTCTAATGTCACTTATTTTCTTCTCTCAGCAACCATGTGTGTTGTGGAGACTGTGCCCATCTTTCGTGGTTGGGTAGAAAAATTATTGAGGACCGCTCCAATGGAGGGTAGTTCACGGAAAACCTTTCCAGCTGTTACAGTTGGAAAGTAAAAATTCATGGTAAGAGTTTATATTTTACCTTGTACATGTATAAATATTTTCTTTTATTGTTCTAACTTTTATCATTCTTTTTATCAGGATTTGCTATTCGAGGAGTCAATATAGAGGCAATCATGGCTTCTCGTGACTCTTTAGGTACTCGTACCTTTTCGGCCCAAGAAATAGTCTTGGGTTCTTCCTCCAAAAGTAAAGCTACTGAAGAAGAAGACTTAGAGGAAGAAGATGAAGGCTCCCTAGTGAAGAGACCACAAGCTAGGAGACGCATCGTCTTCGATGACGAGGTTAAAGTCTCCCCTCATATATCTCTTACCGAGCATGTTATTGCTCCAGTTGTCATTCCTAAAGATGAATCTCTCCTCACGACACTCGTGAGTCTATTGACCGACTCTTTGATAGTTGTTTTGGTAATGGAAATTTAGGACTTGTTCTAGATGAAATTCCTTATCTTCTTTTTCATTTCCTGTGCCTGTCTCAGTTAGAGGCAAACAACTGGAGAGGAACAATTTGACACTGCTCAAATTGACATGGAGGATTTACAAAAGAGTTGAAGTACCTTAGAACAGCAAGTACGAGTGTTAACTTCGGAGCTAGCAATTATCAAGGCTTCCTCGAGCCATGTTGAGAAGGAAAAAGAATGCCTTGAATCCTCCTTTTCAGAACAACTACCCAAGGCTAGCGAGCAAAATAGTGCATTAAAGGCTCTGTTGGCTCAAAAAGAAGTTTACGCTGGAGAATTTGTGCAAAACATAACTAAAGAACAAGAGGACCTTTGAGTCTCTGTAGATAAGGTACGTGCTTTAGAGACCTCTTATGCTTCCCTTCAAACTTCTTATAATTTCACTTGGCCGAAAATGAAGTGCTTAAAAGTGAGGTTGCTGCTTAGGAAAAGGATTATGAGATCCTTGAGGATAAATTTGATGTTGAGGTGAGTTGGGATTTTTTGTATTCTACCCTACTTGAAGTTGGGCAAGAAAACTTTGACCTGGAGGCTGAATTAACTAAGGTCAATGAAACCATAGAACAAACTCAGCAACCACAGGACTTCCCTTCTCCCATGATTGAAGCTCCCGTTGTTGAAGCTCATACAGGTATAACCTGCTGTAACAAGCCAAAATGAAACAACCTCTATTGAAGCCCTTACTCAAGTCGAGCCTATTGCCGTGAATCAAGACAAACTTGCAACCGTTGATGCTCATGTCCAAGTTAAGCCCGTTGCTGTTGATGCATCTTCTTCAGTTCCCACATCTTCTTAGTAAAATACTTATCTTGAATTCCTTGTTTTTGTTGCAGGTACCTCTTTGGAAATTCATGTTAGAAACCCTTGGCTTCATCTAAGGGTTTATTTAGAAAATTGTGGTAAAACCCTTAACTCCATTTAAGGGTTGATTTTTGGAACGCAAGTCCCCAAGTCTTTTATGGGCAATTTGTACAAACAATTTCATAGTTTTATCACTAAGTTCGTACTTAGTCTTAAGTATTTAAGAAGTTTTTGATGTTTTTATCTTGGACTTCTGTTTATTCTATTCCTGCCTTTATTTTTAAGGACTTATAGAATAGTTTGCATTTTTGCTCTTTAAAAATGCTTCTGTTAATCTCATGACTAAATAGTTTTAAACATGAGTTTTATAAAAGAGGGCCCTTTTATATTTCGACACTTAATGAAGAGGACGTCTCAATTTCATAATGGTGTTGACGTACGATAAATGAAATATGAATACACATGTTTCTTTAAAATAACGTTGACAAGTTTTTATTTTAAACCTTGACAAGTTTTGTTTGGATTACATCTATAACTTTCTCGTAACTGTTTTTCCTTGTAACAGATTTTAAAAAAAAATAATAATAAACAAGAGATTTTTCTTTATAACTCGTTTTACAACAAAAAATGCAAGGTTTTTTCTTTATAACCTATTTTTTTATAACTTGCTTTAGTACATAGCTTTTACCCTAACTACAGTAAGGTTTTCTTTAGCCTTGGCTCGTGACTTCGTGTGACTTTAATTACTCTGCACTTGACTTTTTCAGGCTTGATTTTCTTCTATCTTCTTCGCCTTCTTTATATATACTTGTGTATATTATGTAGTCCCCAAAGTGTTTGAGTGTTGAAGTATGAATCCTCGAGCACATGATAGTTTCTCTCATTTGGTTCTTTTCCTGAAAAAAAAAACACATATGGGACTCGGAGGTACGAATATAGATGAAGACTGCTTAACCCGTTTAAATTTCTATCATAATAGTTATAACCCTAGGCCAGTAATTCTAGGTTATTCTGTGTGCCTTATAGGTCGTGATTCATCATTTAGTACAGGCTAGCTTTTTGCCTACCATCTACAATCATTAGTAAAATTTTAACAATTAAAATAAAAATTAAATGCAAAATGGTGATACCTGACCGTGGGTATTTCTTAGAAGTAATATCCTTCAAATGAACAACATTCCAATGTGAATGTAGTACTTTTCCATCCATTATCCCCAATTCATATTCTCCCTTTCCTGCATAGGGTCCTTCCCATGTTGGACTCAATTTACACCGTGTTGGCTGCCTTTGTAGATTGAAAAAACCTTTTTAAGCATGAAGTCCCCAATTTTGAAGAATGTGAGGCGTGATTTCCTGTTGTAATATCATTTTATCACTTGTTTTTGTGCTACCACTCTATCAATGCAGCTTCTCTACTACCTTCTAGTAGATCTAAATTGACCCGCATCTCTTTGTCATTATATTCCTGTGTCGTTTGTGTGAATTGTGTGAATTGTGTGCTTGGTTCTCCTATCTCAACTGGAATCAAAGCTTCAGCTCCATAAATCAATGAAAAGGCGGTTTCTCCTGTGCTCGTTTTTGCAGTTGTGTGATATGCCCATAAAACTTTGGGTAACACTTCAGGCCCGTTACCCTTTGACTCCTCTAATCGCTTCTTCAAATTGTTGATAATAACGTTATTGGTAGATTATTCTTGCCCATTACCCACCGGATGATAAGGTGTAGATGTAATCATTTTAATTTGCCAACTCTAATAAAACTCTGTGATTTGAGCTCCGATAAATTGAGGGCCATTGTCACATACTAATTTCCTTTGATACATCGAATCGGCATATGATATTTCGTCAAACAAAATCTTTGACTTCCTTTTCTCGCACCTGTTTAAATGCTCCTGCCTCCACCATTTAGTGAAATAATCACTAAGTACGAGCAGAAACTCTACCTGTCCTTTTGCTTGAGGTAATGTCTACTATATCCATTTCCCATTTTATAAATGGCCACAGTGCAATAACTGGATATAATAATTCTGCAGGTCTATGCATATTGTTACCGTACCTTTGGCATTTATCACATTTATGCACCAAACTTTATGCTTCTTCTTCAATTTTACACCAATAGTATCTTGCTCTAATCAAGGTTCTTACCGGTGACATTCCTCCTGCGTGATTTCCACAGTGCCCCTCATGTATTTCTCATTACAACTCTATTTGCGATGGTCCGAGACATCTTGCTAAGGGAACACCGAACATTTTTCAATATAAATTACCTTGCTTTAGACAGTACCGAGCGGCATTTTTCGCAGCGCATGATATTTTTTTCTTATCATCAGGAATGGTACCATACTGAAAAAAAGCAACAATATCGTTCCTCCAATACTAAGTTAAATTATTAAATTTTACCTCATTCTTGTCAGGATCAAGAAATAAGGAAATAAATGTATAACTGGGGCGTTTGCATCACTTTTCACATCAGCTGCAGATGCAAGATTATCTAGGGCGTCTGCTTCAACATTTTCATCCCTTTGTACTTGTATGACTTTCCAGGTTTCCCGTACCTTTTCTAAGCATTACTACATCCTTGCTTCCCCAAATGTGTAAGTCCCCAACATTTGATTGACCACGAGTTGTGAATCGCTCTTAATCATAATCTGATTTATTCCAAGTTCTCGTGTCAATTCTAGACCCGCAATCATAGATTCGTACTCCACTTTATTGTTAGTTATGGAATGATATTTAATGGCTTGTCTAATAGTTTCACCCGTAGGTGGTACCAAGATAACCCCTAAACCTTCACCTTTTATGTTAGATGAGCCATCAGTGAATAAAGTCCAAATTCCTGGCTTAGCACCATTTAAAACTTGCAGTTCTTTTTCTACTTCTAATTGCATCCCCTGGCTAAAATCAGCCATGAAATTGGCTAATACTTGTGATTTTATTGTTGTTCAAGGTTGGTACGTGATTTCATATTCACTTAACTCTATGGTCCATTTAGCCATCCTGCCTGATAATTTATGCTTACATGCAGTCACTACAGCAATACGATGACACTTAAAGTAAGGTCTTAACTTCCCGGATGCCATGATTAATGCAAGTACAAGCTTTTCTAACTACGGATAACGTGTCTATGCATCTAAAAAAGACTTACTAACATAATAGATAAGTGATTGTTTACCTTGTTCTTCTCGAACCAAAATAGTGCTTACTGCAACTTCTGAAACAACAAGGTAAATGAGAAGTCTTTCCCTAGCCTTCGGTTTGGCTAGCAAAGGTGGATTTTATGTTTTCAAATTTATGAGTGCTTGTTGACACTCTTCATTCTATTCAAAATGGTCCTGCTTCTTAAAGGCTGAGAAGAATTTAAAACATTTCTCTAACGATTTAGAAATAAATCTTCCCAATGCTGCAATTCTGCCTATTAATCTTTGAACTTCCTTCTTGTTTGAAAGTATATCAGGGATTTCTTCAATGACCTTAATCTGTACAGGATTTACTTCAATACTATGGTTTGAAACGAGAAAACCTAAGAATTTACCTGATGCCACACCAGATGAATATTTTTCAGGATTTAACTTTATATTATACTTTCACAAAATTTTAAAACATTTTAGACAGATACGATATACGATCTGCTGAATGCTGAGTTTTAACGAGCATATCATCTATGTATACCTCCATAGTCTTACCTAAATGTTCTTGAAACATTTGGGTAACTAATCTTTGATATGATGTAGTTGCATTCTTTAGACCAAAGGGCATTACTTTATAACAATAAGTCCCCATGTCTGTTATGAAGGAAGTTTTTTGTTCATCTCCTAGATCCATTTTAATCTGATTATACCCTGAATATGCATCTAAAAACTTAATAGTTCATGACATGCAATTGAATCAATCAATTGATCTATGTGCGCTATTGGAAAGAATCTTTAGGGAAATATTTATTAAGATCTCTGTAATCTATACAAACTCGCCATGTGCCATTCTTCTTCGGAACTACAACAATGTTAGCTAACCAGTTAGGACACTTTACCTCACGAATAGAACTAATTTTTAGCAATTTTTGGACTTCTTCTTGAATCACCTGATTCTTGAAAGTTCCTTGCTTTCTTTTTTTTTGCTTGATTGAAGGATATGATGGATCTTAATTTAGTTTATGAGTCATCACCTTCGGTGGTATCCCTATCATGTCAGAATGGGACCAAGCAAAAAATATGTGTTAGAATTTAATTAACTTACGTTTCTCCTCCGGGCTAAGATTAGCTCCTATATACACTTTTCTCTCTGTCCAGTGTATAAATAAAAACATAGCATCCAGCTCTTTTATCGTTATTTTGATGTTTTCATTTTCTTCTGGTTCTTGAATGGCATCAGGTCGGGAATCGACATCTATTTTTCCTTGTTCAGTTGAGGTTGATGCCATGTTATCCTCAACTAAATTCTGTAATTGCTATTTTGCTTCACCTTTAACACTTGAATCTTCCACGGAGTTAATGCTCCTAGATGTTTGTTGATCATCTCTAATTTGACATATTCCCCATGGAGATAGAAATTTAATGACTTGATGCAAGGTGGACGGAACAACATCCATGTCATGGATCCATGGCCTCCCAAAAATCATGTTGTAAGTCATTTCCATATCTACGATCTAAAATTTGGTATCTTTGACAACGCTTTCTGCAAATGAAGTAAGTATCACTTCCCCTTTCATTACAATACTGGAGTTGTCAAATCCTGATAAAGTATGTGCTTTTGGAACCAATTTATCTTCTGCTTGCATCTCGCGTAATACTCGTATCAAAATAATATTCACAGAACTACCTGGATCAATCAAAACTCGTTTCACATTAGTTTCATGTATAAATAAAGATATTACCAGTCTATCGTTATGTGGAGTTAAGAGTCCCTCGGCATCTGCATCATCGAATGTAATATTTTCTTCTTCAATACATGTTGCAGCCACTTCCCGTGAGTAATTGTTACCTTGGAATTAGTTGTAGTATATGATACACCATTGATATATTTGGCCCCACTTATAAAATTTACAGTTCTTTTGGGTGAAGGTGGTTTTGGAGGCACCTGCCTGTTCGTCATGTATGCTTGTTTACCTTTCTCAGTGAATAACTCAATGAGATACCCATGTTTTAACAAATGTTCAACTTTACCCTGTAGAAACCTACAATATGCTATTTTATGCACGTGATCATTGTGAAATCCGTACCAATGATCAGGATTTTGTCTGTTTGAATTTGATCGCATCTCATTTGGTCGCCATACCTTATCTCCCATACTTCTTAAAATTGCCACGAATTCAGAAGTTTCATATTGAAATTATAACTGCCAAACATTTCCTTCAGACCTCTATCATCGTCTCATGGCTCACGCGTTCTTGGGTCATTCCCAAATCTTGAAGATGAACCCTAATCTTTATTTCTCGATGTGTTATCATAACTCTGGTTGTCTTGTTTAGACCATGAGTCTCTTCCCACAGGTCTCATGTAAGGATCGTACCTGTTTTTACCGGATCTTTTATCAGTCTCCGCACATTTCGAACTTACCTTATCTTCTTTTTGGAATCATGGAACAGTGTCCTCAGTCCTCAGCTTCGCGTTGTACCTGTTATAAACATCATTCCACGTCGTAGCTGGGAATTCTCGAAGTCTTTCCTTGAGTTTTCTCCTAGCTTCCGAGCTTTTTTCATTCAAATTACTTGTGAAAGCTATGGCTGCTCAATTGTCAGGTACACGTGGCAATTGCACTCATTCACGTTAAAATCTATCCACGAATTATATTAGAAATTCTAAGTCCCTTTGATTGGTTTTGAAAATATCTTCCATTCTTTTCTATATTTTTTGAGCTCCCGAGTGTGCTTTGATGAAAGAATCTGCAAGCTCAGCAAAGTAGTTTATATAATTTTTGGTTAATAGAGAATACCATGTTATCGCTCCTTTGGTGAGTTTTTCACCAAATATTTTGACTAATACTAATTCAATCTCCTGCTTGGTCAAATCATTGCCTTTTACGCCCGTTGTGAATGCATTCACGTGATCTCGTGGGCCTGTTATTCCATCATATTTTGGAATATCAGGCATTTTAAACTTTTTTGGAATTAGAATTGGAGCAGCACTTGGCTTCCAGGATTGTTATGAATATCGATCCATATCTACCCCTTGGTTAAGGGTGGCACCCCGGGTATCTACTTTATGCGCTCAGTTTGCTCCTTGAGCTATTTCTACAGGGTTAGTATTAAATTTTATAAATCAAAATTAAACACATTACCCAGTTCTCTCTCTTATGATTCGCTGGGAGTTCCACCACCACCTGAGTTAACGAGACCAGAACGAGGTTTTTCCAAAGTGTTGTTATTCGGTGTAGGCGCTGGTACCGCAACAGGTAATTGGTTAACAAGTGCCTCAACAAATTTACTAACTTGAGCTGCAATTAATTTCTACAAAGCATCGTCAACAACTTCAGCATTTTCAAATTGAGCATGCTCGTTTACTTGAGAACCTTTAGGAGTATCCTCACGAGATTGACGTGGTAAGCCACGTGGAGTTGGACCTTTAATGTTAATGTTATGTGAATCTCCCTGATTTTGTTGGTTCACTTAGTTTCCTTGAGTGTTATCATTGTTGTTTGCCATAGTTTATGCAACAAGAAAAGTTAAGCAAAGAGGAAATATATTATCAGATTCCTGGTAACGAAATCAATTTGTTTAACCAAAAAATAGAACTTTAGTCAAAGCTAGAATTTAGAAGAACACCGGCTACTGATAATAAAGGAAATGAAATAAAGGAAATAATTCTGGGTAGTAATATGATAATCAAGAAAAACAAATAATACCAATGTATATTTCAATAGTGTTTCGTCTCCCTACAATTGATCATATATCTCCTTTTTATAGGTCCCTTTGAGAATATACGTTTTGCCCGAATCATAATAAGGCTATTATGAGTAATTAAAGATATTGAATGTTGTGTTACATAATCATTACATTGAAAATATGTTCTCTAACATTTTCAGCATTTAATGCCCATTTAATGCCACATCTCCACTCTTTTCTATAGCCAAATTCATTCCTTCTGATTCCCGGATATGAATGACATAAATAGGTACGGGCGCAATGTTACTTATCTGATGTCCCGTGCCTCTTATTCCTTCTTTGCTCGTATATGTTATAACTTCTGACTCGTGACTAATTGTGATTAATTGACCAGTTGACCAATCCACGTGTCTTGACACATCACCTCTACATATAAATATAATATTTTCCAATACTGATAGTCCCCCCACATTCCATTTATTCATCGGTTTGAATATTTCAGAAGTGGATTTCATTAAAAGAGAATTTTTTTCACCATTAATGCTTTGACAAAATTGACGCTTCAATTGTCACTTCCATTTAATATGTTAGATATGTGTCGTCCCCTTATTGGTTCTACAGTTTTGCAGCACTTTGTTAGGCTTTCTTTTTGGCTTATATGTTCATAATGTGTCAGTTATCAATATTATAGCTCTTTTATCGTACGTTTTCCTTTTGCCGATTACCCATCAGTATAAATATAACTTCTTTACTTCTCTTTTACCACGTAAAGCGCATTGAACACTTTAATTCTTCGAATCTCTTATTCTCTTCTACTTCACTTTAATCTTCTTTGCCATGACTTCACCAAACCCTATCCCTAGGAGAACCCGCATTTAGATAACTTATCCAATGCTCCCGTTAGGCATAGAAGAGGGGGTAGACTCCGTAGCTTGGGGTCTGCTCGTGGTGATAGCACATCCACACCTTCTCCTAGTTCTAGTCCCTCTTCTAGAACTAGAGATTTCCTTTCCCGGAGGGCTTTTTCTAGGAATAATGAACCTACTGAATCCTTACGTGAGTCTATACTGGAAAATGTAGTCCCTACTGAACTATCTTTTCATCATGATAGGGAATCTCTAAGGAACCAAGTAAACACATTAGATCGTGTCGATATTTTCCGAACTCATATTACAGAAATCTTAGCTCCTATAGTTTGTAAGGACTGTCACTGGAGTGACAATTTTCCAATTATCATTCCTAATACAAATCAGAGGATCACTTTCTACATGATTGGATTTTCTTTTGTTTATACATACACTACAATAGAATTTAAATCACATTTTTTCAATGTTTGTCTGGTTCAAATTGGTCCAATTGTTTGGAGGGTTTTCGTCTGCTTGAGGAACCTTGCTAACATGGTAGATTTTAGCTTTACTTTCCCCCATATAATTTACCTTTACTCTCATAGGCTTTTTCGCAATGATATTTTTACCCTAGCAGCCATGAGTAAGAGGGTTATAGTGAGCCCCAAGGACGACAAAGACTGTGGATGATATGCTCGATTTGGTGTTGCCCCTATTGCTGGTTTAGTGGGTGAAGAGAACCTTCCCTTCCCTGAGAAGTGGAACTTTGCACGTAAGTATTATATCTTTCTCGTACATTTTTCTTTCAAGCTTATTAATTTTTCTAATGTCGCTTATTTTCTTCTCTCAGCAACCATGGGTGTTGTGGAGATTGTGCCCAACTTCCGTGGTTGGGTAGAAAAATTGTTGAGGACCACTCCAATGGATGGTAGGTCATGGAAAAATATTTCCAGCCGTTACGGTTGGAAAGTAAAAACTCATGGTAAGAGTTTCTATTTTATCTTGTACATGTACAAATATATTATTTTATTATTCTAACTTTTATCCTTCTTTTTATTAGATTTGCTATTCGATGAGTCACTACTGAGGCAATCATGGCTTCTTGTGACTCTTGGGGTACTCGTACCTCTTCGGCCCAAGAAATAATCTTGGGTTCTTCCTCCAAAACAAAAGCTACTAAAGAAGAAGACTTAGAGGAAGAAGATGAAGTCTTCCTGGTAAGGAGACCACAAGCAAGGAGACGGATCATCTCCGATGACGAGGTTGAAGTCTCCATTCATTTGTCTTTTACCGAGCCTGTTATTGCTCCAGTTATCAATTCTGATGATGACATCTCTCCTCACGACACTCGTGAGTCTATTGACCAACTTTTTGATAGTGGTTTTGGTAGGGGAAATCTAGGACCTGTTCTAGATGAACTTCCCTTATGTTTGTTTTCTTCTCTCGTACCTGTAATTGCTTCCTTACCTGCAACAACCATTTATGTTCCTTCCTCCACTATTTTTACTCTCTCCACCGCTCCTCCTTTGGCAATTCCTCCACCTATCATTTACCATACGTAGGTGGGTTTTTCAAGAAGGAGTACTGCTATGAGGAGTGTGACAATTGAAGTTCTTGCCAACAGCAGCCTTTTGAGAAAGTCTGGTCAAGCTGATATTTGGCTCGAGCCTTTGATTGGACCAATCGAGAAAGAAAAGCTTGGAAGTCATAGTAGCCTGACTCTTATGAATGACATAGTGCATGCCACTCTAAAAATATCTTCCATTTTTTCTCTACTTTTTGAGCTCCCACGTGTGCTTTGATGAAATAATCTGCAAACTCAGCAAATGAGTTTATAAAATTTTTGGATAATAGAGAATACCATGTTAGCGCTCCTTTGGTGTGTGTTTCACTAAATGTTTTGACTAATACGGATTCAATCTCCTGCTTGGTCAAATTATTGCCTTTTACGCCCGTTGTGAATGCAGTCACGTTATCTCGTGGGTCTGTTGTTCCATCATATTTTGGAATATCAAGCATTTTAAACTTTTTCGAAATTGGAATTGGAGCAGTACTTGGCTTTCAGGGTGGTTGTGAATATTGATCCATATCTACCGCCTTGATTATGGGTGGCACCCCGGGTATCTGCTATACGCGCTCAGTTTCCTACTTGAGTTGTTTCTGCAGGGTTAGTACTAAATTTTATAAATTGAAATTAAACACATTACCTAGTTCTCTCTCATGTGATTCGCTGGGAGTTCCACCACTACCTAAGTTAACGAGCCTAGAATGAGGGTTTTCCAAAGTGTTGTTATTTGGTGTAGGCGATGGTGCCGCAATAGGTAATTGGTTAACAAGTGCCTCAACAACTTTACTGACTTGAGTTGCAATTAATTTCTACAAAGCATCATCAACAACTTCAGCGTTTTCAAATTGAGCATGCTCGTTTTCTTGAGACCCTTCAGGAGTACCCCTCACGAGATTACCGTGGGGAGCCTTGTGGAGTTGGACCTTGAATGTTAATATACTATATATGGATCTCCCTGATTTTGTTAGTTCACTTGGTTTCCTTGTGTGTTATCGTTGTTGTTTGCCATAGTTGATGCAACAAGAAAAGTTAAGCGAAGAGGAAATAGATTATCAAATTTCCGGTAACGGAACCAATTTATTTAACCAAAAAATAGAACTTTAGTCAAAGCTAGAATGTAGAAGAACTCAGGTTACTGATAATCAAGAAAATGAAATAAAGGAAATAATACTGGGTAGTAATATGAAAATCAAGAAAAAACAAACAATACCAATGTATATTTTCAATAATGTTTCGTGTCCCTTCAATTGATCAATTATCTCATTTTTATAGGTCCCTTTGAGAATATACGTTTTGCCTGAATCATAATGAAGCTATTATGAGTAATTAAAGACATTGAATGTTACGTTACACAATCATTAAATTGAAAATATGTTCTCTAATATTTTCAGCACGTAATGGCCATTAAATGTCGTATCTGCACTCTTTTCTATAGCAAGATTCATTCCTTCTGATTCCCCGATATGAATGACTTAAATAGGTACGGGCAGTGTTACTTATCTGATGTCCTGCGCCTCTTCTTCCTTCTTTGCTTGTATCTGTTATAACTCCTGACTTGTGACTAATTGTAATTCATTGACCATTTGACCAATCCACGTGTCTTGACACGTCACATTTATATATAAATAAAAAATTTCGCAATAATATATATATATATATATATATATATGTGTGTGTATATGTGTGTGTGTGTGTGTGTGTGTTCGCGACTAAAATATCGACTTCAAAATATAAGTTCCATTGGGTAGGTGATAGGGTGGAGTCAGTGTATTAGTTGCAAGTACTGTCGAACCCAATCAAATTTGTTTAAATTAAATATTTGTCTTATAAAATTTTTATTGAATATATATAAATTATTAATTTAAAATACAATAACGTAATAGAATTAGAATCGAACTCTTATGTTTTAAATCTTGACTCTGACAACGGGAGATGAAGGAATAAGGGTGGTAGGGAAGGAGGTTTTGGAAAAGATAAAGTCCAATTAAAGGTAGGGACTAAGGACTATGGGATGAGAATGAAGCTTGGCAGAGACTTATATGGACTTTTGTGGTTACTCATTTTATGGCCTTTTCCTTGTTTCTATGTGAAATGGAGGATGGAATGATAGAGCTCTTGATTAATTGCTTCTCTTTTCATTTTCCTCTTCTCTGTCCCACATTTTGATATTGTGTTTGAAGAATTTTAATTTTCCTACCTAGCAAAGAGTATATGTGGTCGAGATTTTGATGCCTACCAAACCGTCCCTACACTCTTTTAGAATTACATGAAAAAGCTTGAGATTCATTTCGTATATTGTGAGAAAATATAAAATATTTCTTACCCATACCTTAAAAAGAGAAAACAGCTCTTTCAAACTCTTGATTCTTTAATTTGGGGAGAAGGTTTTGCTTTTAGGTAAACGATAACACCTTTTTTCTTCAATTAAAACTTTCAATCAAACAATAAAAAATGGCAAAACTTTAAGCTAGTGTGTATAAAAAATACATCCATTTTTTAAAGGGACTTTTATATAAATAATTGACTATTTTTAGTTAAGCAGTTAGAACGCTGTTATTTGAATAAATTCTTCTTCTTTTAAGCCCTTAATAGCTTTGATGGACTGTTTTAAAGATGATATTGATATCTTTGGACTACAGATAACAGCTTCTTTTTGGGCATGGATAAGATATCTATACTTATAAATAGGATAATTTATTAAAAATCTCCACTGCATGAAACAAAGATACTTCCACATTGCGTCTTTTATGTTTCTTATTTAATTAATGTATTTTGCTTATGTAATTAATCTATATGTTCAATTCTTAATTAATCTTATGCATAGTTGGCTTATGTAACTTATAAGGATTGTTTGACTAAATTGTAGTAGTTATTTATGGTAAGGAATCCCAACACAGGCACGTGAAAGAGGAAGAAAATGGACAAAGTTAATTTCATGATTATTAAAATACAATGGCTAAAAACATTCGAAGTTAATGAATGGTTAATGTTATTCCAAGAGAAAACAAACATATGATTGTGTCCTCGTGTGCATGGCTTTATATATTCTTCCATATACTTCAAGGAGCCCATCTTCCTAATTGTAACGATTTGACATAACTATATATACATCTTCTAATAGATTTTCTGTTAGTATTTTAAATGAAATTATCCTTTTTTTTTAAAGCATAAAACTTTCACCCTTTTACCCATATATGCTCATACCCTTTTAAAAACATACAATCAACTCTTAACCCGCATATATGCTCATACATGATTCATGATTTGAATTTTCTTGGTTCAGAATGATACTAAATTTCTTAATTATTGAGTTACTTGACCCGAAATTTAATATTTTATACATATTTAATAGATCTTTAACACATATGCATGCCCGTCACTATTTATAATGAAATTAAAAGTAATTGTTATGTGGACTTATCACTATATATAACATATATTTTCTTTAAATGGAGCACACTAATAAAAGCAATCTAGCTCAAGGTTTTTCATAAATAAATATAAGATTTAAAAAGGAAAGAGCAATAATGTATACAAGTGGGACTTAATTGGACATAGAAAGTCTAAATCATAGTTGAAATAAGAATAAATGTAAGGAAACAAATAAGAAGGAAATGAATAGATAGAGAAGTAGTGATGGAGTAAATGATATTATGGGTAAGTGATAGGAAAGAAATGTCACTTTCTCTGTAGCTTGAACCAGAGACATGGGTTGAGGTCCTTTTGGGACCATTTGAGACTTTGAGAAAGACACTATTCGCTAAATTATGAAAGGCTCTATGAACGTTTCTCTCCTTTAAAATAAATATAAAAAATGTGGGCAAGCTTTGACAACACATCCTAAAATATTTTGATGGTGTCCGAACTAATTTATAATTATTTTTCCTAATATATTGGATGTCTGCTATTATTTCTTACCAACACAAGTATTGAGTAACGTCTTTACCACCAAGACTTTGAACCGATAAAAAACAAAATCATTTTTCCTAATATGAACACGTACTGATCCGTTCTCCCATCATTTTTACTCAATTCATGGGCTAGGAGATTGATAAAAGAACCTGGTCGAAGTTGGTCTTGTGTTCAATTCCGCGGTTGGAAAGATTTTTTTTCTGCCATCTGTCTTTAATTTCCCTTCTCTCTCTTCTCTTAGCAAAGGTAGGTTCAAGTCAAACTTTTTCTTGGCTTGCGGGCTCGAGGTCGATAGAGGCCCCCGCCTAAAGTTCTGACCCTTGCTTCAAGCTCTGCTATGGGAGAATGCCCCACCCGATGTGATCGACGTCGTACCTTGAATGCTGAAAGATCACCTCCATGCATATTCACTAATGCGTCTATTTTGGTCCCAAAATAGTTGGCACTGCATGTACATATGCAATAACAACGATATCTTCATGTGATAAGCTTTTTTGGCTATAGTACGTAGGAAAAGAAAAAGATAAGCTTAATGCACTAAGTATTCCGTATTCACACAAGAAATATTTAACCAGAAAAGTTAGTACTTTAAGGTGTTTGATATAAACAATCTATCCTAAGGGAAAAAGGCCAAAAAAGTACCTGTAAATTGAATTAAAATTTTCCATTCTCTCCCTCTCTCTACTTTTAGTGCTTTGGGTATTTCTTAGAGCTATCAGGATGCTGGACCAAGAGCAGAAATGAATATCTGGCAATAGATATGCATGTGGGACTGTTTCTGTAAGAAATGATAGGTCACTAATGTACGTCTACTCAGGGGCGGGTGGAAGTTTCCGGGTGGTACGCCACCCGCAAGCTTCGGCAAAAACATTATATATATATGTATATATGTATAATAAATAGGATATATATTTAAAGTGTCACCCTATAAAACAAAAGTGGCAAAGGTGCCAGTGGCAAAGGCCTGTGTTTTCATTCAATAGGGCACGAGTTTGATTCCAGGTGGGAGCAAATAATTTTTTGGCTTACATTCAGTTGCAATTTTAGGGAGTCGGCACCCGTAACCCCTAAATCCTGGATCCGCCTCTGCGTCTACTAGTGATCCATTCCTTGTTTCTCTTTTTAAACTCTGACCATTTTGAGATTATTGGGTCTTCACTTTCACTCTACCTTGGGTACGTACAAGAAAGTTCCAAATATTGTGAGGTGTAACTATCGAAAACCAATCATACCTAATCTAGGATTTAAAATTGATGGATTTTTTTTATGATTATCTCAAGTTAATATAATATATTAACTTAGTTCATAATTACATATTTATAGATATTTAGTGAATTTTTGCATATATATCTGTTTTACTCAAAAGTAATCAAATATATTCCGAGCAAATCAATCGAAATAGATCAAAAGTAAATCCTAGTTAAGAATAATTATCTCTAGATTCGAGATGAATAATACGAATTAAAGACATAGTTGAATATAAATATTGATGGCGATTATGATCAGATTTAACAGCATAAATAAAGATGCATTAAATAACAAAAATATAAGTAAATGAAAAGATTCAACCGGTCTTCAGTGAGACGGATCTTCTTTCTAAAGCTGAATAATAGATGTGTATAAGAAATTCATGACCCTTTTTGGATTTAATAAAAGTATTGAATCACATATCCTCTCATTTCTTTGGAGAGGTATATTTACATATTTTCTAGAGAGAGGGAGAGGGAGATCCAGCCCCTCTTTACAATGTTAGGATGTCCTTTATATAATAGGAGACCCTTCTCGAAATAATAAAAAAGGTACAATTTACAGGGAATATTAGGTAGAATATTGCTTTTGAGTTTTCCAAGGCAAACCAGATGGTTCATGGCCCGTACGTCCACGACCGTTGATGACGGTCCGACTTTGGCCTGTTCGTCCACGATCGTTGATGACGGTCCGACCTTGGCATGTACGTCCACGACTGTTGATGACGGTACGACCTTGACCTGTACGTCCACGACTTGATGACTGTCCGACCTTAGCTCGTACGTCCACGACCGTTGATGACGGTCCGACCTTGGTCACGACCACAACCATATATTGATGACGGTCCGAACTTGGCCTGTACGTCCACGACCGTTGATGACGGTCCGACCTTGACCTGTACGTCCACGACCATTGATGACGGTCCGACCTTGGCATGTATGTCCACGACCATTGATGACGATCCGACCTTAGTCACGACCACGACCTCGTGTCGAATTTGGCTGTTCTAATTTTAACTCATACAATATATATATATATATATATATATATATATATAGAGAGAGAGAGAGAGAGAGAGTAAGCATAAACAACTAATCATGTAACCTGCATATCACATGCTAGCTCCGGCTCTTAGAGCTCTGAATATATATATATATATATATATATAAAGAGAGTGATTCTAAGCATAAACAACGGATACATAACCTGCATATCACATGCTAGCTCCGGCTCTTAGAGCTCTAGATATCCCACTATTCCATGAATATAAAAGTAATGTTACTCTCTCCATCTCATATTTATTAAATGAAAATATTTGATTGGGTATAGAGTTCAAAAAACTAAAAAAATCACATATTTTAAGTGAATGATATGGTAAAAGTTGAATGTATAAAATAGCTTTCTCCCTACTTATAAGAGAATGAACTTTTACATCAAGTGGTTCCCAACCAGATAACTTATTGGTGTAATGTTTAATTTTTGGATAGATTTTGGTCTATGAAATTTCACAAGTGACCTCAAGTTAAGAGTGGTCCTCCATTGGTAATTTTAAAGTTGTAAAATTCGATCTTTAATAACATTTTCACTAGCCCAATTCATCCCCAAAAAAAAAAAGAAATAAAAGAGACATTTTCACAGTGCATTTATGGCAAACTTTGGTGTATGTGATACACTCTGAATATGAAATTGATATGGTTTATAAGTGGTCCAATTTGATTTTGGGACATTACAAAATTGTGGCCAGAAATGGAAGTGATATACAGTAATAATTCAATTGGTATTTGGGTCTTATCCAAAAGTCTTGGATGAGCATTATGCTAAAAAAGAAATACCTGGACCTGTTCATGTGCTTCACTTCATTGTTCATTCTGTCTTATATTTAATTAAAATACTGCTAAAGTGGTCACAGAAAAAGAATGAAATAAATATATTTGGTCCCCCACTACTGACTACAATGGTTGTAAAATAGTTATTGTTTCATGTTTTATTGGGTAAAATTTTTTCACTATGTATATATAAAATACAGAAAATACAATCCCATATTTTCTTTTGTGTTGTATATAGTAAAGAAAAATAGTTTTTTCGCAGTATTATAAGCCAAAATTAATAGAATAAATACCTGTGCAAACTTGTATTAGATGGAAAATGGTTCTTTAATTTGGA
This sequence comes from Nicotiana noctiflora, assembly GCA_032618575.1. Lineage (NCBI taxonomy): Eukaryota > Viridiplantae > Streptophyta > Magnoliopsida > Solanales > Solanaceae > Nicotiana > Nicotiana noctiflora. Next base: position 26,660 of record JASVEL010009453.1, on the reverse strand, counting down.
CTGAGATATTTAGTTTCAGTGTTTAATCTTAGTCTATGCTAAGCCTTAGACTAAATCTTGTTGTGCTATACAATTCAAGTGAAAATATTAATGAAGCTAAGATGAGGTGAAGGGCCATAAACAGGCAGGTTTATAAGTTGCGAGATAGCCCAAATTTGTCTGGGCCGGCAATGTAGACAAGAAGATTAACATGTAAAAGAGAGGAACCTTTACACAAATAGCCCATTGAATTCACTAGTTAATTTTTCTCGCTGGTATACATAAATTAAATACTAATTAGAGACTATTTGGCTTAATTTTACAATCAAGTTTCTGAAAAGATATTGTATATGATTGGAAGGAGTTCCATTCAGCAATTCACCATGGTGCTCTTGGGACAAAAGGTGTTAATCGAACCGGTTTGGCCCGCTAATGTCTCGGTTCGACTCGATAAAACTTGGGTCAGCCCAGTCCGGAGAGAAGTGGAATGGGATGGGTTGGACAGGGGTTGGTCTAGACAGGGGCATGCCTTCTCTGTTATTGGTGCACCAGAGCCCGGTTGGATTAGTAAGGAATTATCGGTTCCTTACCAGGTTCTAGCCCGCTGGGAAAAACGAATATAAATTCGTATTACATGACTACAAAGCACAATAAAATAAACTTGAAAGTCATGGAGAAGTAATGGATATTGGTCATTAGAATGTTTTTTATAGACCTATAAAATTTCAAACCAATCGGAAGCCGTCAAAAATATTCTTCAAAATCAAATATATTAATACGAATAAAAAAGTGGATATAATTATAAAGTCGTATTGCATGGCCTCAAAAGACCATAAGATGAACCCGAAAGTCATGTCGAAGAAACAAAAATTGGTAACTAGGTCGTTTCCTATGGACCTACAAATTTCGCCAATCGGAGTCCTTCAAATATTTTTACAAAATCAACATATACTAATACACATGAAAAAGTAAATAGAATCGCAAATTTGTGTTGTATGACCATGAAATTCCATAAAATTAACCTAAAAGTAATGGCAAAGTAATGAGTATTGACCACTAGTCCGTTTCCTACAGACCATAAAAATTCATGCCAATCGGAGTCGGTCAAAATTTTTACAAAATCGACATATACTAATACACACAAAAAAGTGGATATAATCACAAATTTATATTTCATGATCACTAAACATCATAAAATGAACCCAAAAGTCATAGAGAAATAATGAGTATATGTCACTAGACTTGGACTTACAAAATTTCACGTCAATTGAAGCGGCCAATTTTTTACTAATACACACGAAAATAGATATAATAAAAAAATTCGTATTGCGTGACCCCAAAATACCATAAAATAAACCCGAAAGTAATTAAGGAAAGAGGAGTATTTCTCACTTGGCCATTTCTTATGGACCTATGAAATTTTAGATTATCAGAGTCTATAATTTTTTTTATAAGATCAACATGTACTACACGAAAAAGTAGATATAATCATAAATTCGTGTTATATGTCCTCGAAATTCCATAAATGAACCCAAAAATCATAACGAAGCAATAAATATTTTTCACTAGGCCTCTTCCTACGGACCTACAAAATTTAGGCCCTTGGAGTCCGTAAAAAAACTCTACAAAAAAGCATGTAGTAATACACACAAAAATTGAATATAATTACAAATATTGTGTTGCATGGCCATGAAACTTCATAAAATAATTCTGAAAGTCATGATGAAGCAATAAGTATTGGTCACTTGATCGTTTTCTATAGACCTACAAAATTTCAAGCCAATCAGAGTTCGTCAAGCAAATTCTACAAAATCAACATGTACGAATACACACCAAAAAGTAAATATATTTACGAATTTGTATTTTATAATGACGAAACACCCCAAAATAAATCTGAAAGTCAAGGCAGATCAATGAGTATTGTTCACTAGATCATTCCTAGGACCTACAAAATTCAAGCCAATCGAAATTCGACCAAACAAATCTACAAAATCAATAACTAATATACATGAAAAAATAGATATAATCAAAAATTCGTGTTGCATAACTATAAAAATACCACAAATGATCTTGAAAGTCATGGCGAAGCAATAAGTATTAATTACTGAGCCTTTTTCTATAGAACAATAAAAATTCAGGACAATTAGAGTTCTTCAAAAACGCTCTACTAAATCAACATGTACTAATATAACTAAAAAGTGGATATTATCTAAAATTTGTATTGCTTGACCACGAAATTCCATAAAATAAATCTGAAAATTATGCAAGCATTGGGTATTGATCGCATGGTCACATCCTACGAACTTATGAAATTGGAGGCCGATTGGAGTCCGTAAATAGAATTCAGTAAAATAAGCATGTACTAGTGTTTAATAACAAATTTGTATAGTATGACCCCAAAACACAAAAAATTAAACACCCAAAAGTCGTAGCGAAATAATGGGTATTGTTCAATTGATCGTTTCCTATGGATATATGCAAATCGAAGTCCATCATAAAAGTTTTACAAAATTAACAAGTACTAATATAAGCTCACACCCATCGGATTCAAACCACCTTTAATTTTGTCAGACCATAAAATATGACCTAAATAATAATAGTCACCGCTTCGTCATAATCATTCCTCGTTTTATGTTATTTTAGGGACATAAAACTAGAGTTCCATCTGATTTCAGATTTTTGTGTGCTAGCCCACACCTTCTGCATGTGCTGGGGCCACCTGTCCTGGACCACCTAAAACTTAACAAACCATAAAAATAACCTAAGTAACAATAGTCATTGCCATGTCATGCACGTTCCTCGTATTTTTGCATTTTAGGACCATCAAAAAGGAATTTTGCCCGATTTCAAGATTTTCGTGTGCTCCCACGCCCTTTGGATGGGCCGAGTGTTGTGGTCAAACGCACACGCAAATATATATGATCGACAAGTAAAAGAGTGATAAGATAGAGCGTCGAACCCATGAGAACTTATTTTTACCTATTAACTAAATTAGACTATCCTAATTATCTAACAAATAATTAAACCTAGAAGTATATGATTCTAATCTAATTAATATAAAAAAATAAAAAAAATAAACTCTGAACAAAAGAAGAACAGATTTTATGTTATCAATGTGATGAAATTACTATCTAACAATCCTATTGTATTCTTCAATTGAATTGATTGACTAATTCATCTAGCTTATTGGTTGACATGGTTAATATTGCTCATAAAAATATGTCGAGTTCTTACTCGCCTATTCAAGCTATCCTAACGCCTATATATCTGTGGAATTAGAACTAGGAAGAATGCATTTATAATTTTTGTATATCAACCAATCAAGGCAATTAGGTATATATCTATCCTAACCTTGAATTTGTTATGTGATGACCCGAAAGGTCATCTTATGTTTTAGAATCCAATTTTGTGCTTTTAAGTTTTAAACACCCCATATTATCCCTCTATGATTTGCGTGCGTAATCTGGATGTAATGACCCAGATTTGTATTTTGACGGTCTCGATGGGTCTGAATCGTAATTTAGGACTTGGTCATATGCCCGAAATTGAAATCTGAATTCAATAGCTCAAGATATCGGACTTTGTCGAAATTTGAAAGTTAAAGGCTTAGTGAATTTGAAATATTTGACAAATATTTGACTTTTTGGATAATGGATCCGTGATTCGATTCCGGAATATGGTATAGGTCCAATACAATATTCATGACTTGTCTATGAAATTTGGTAAAAAACGGAGTTGGTATGCCGTGATTCGGACATCGGGTTGTAAAATTTGAAGTTTCAAAGTTTTCTTAAATTTTTTATTTGATTTGGCGTTCAATTCATAGTTTTAGGTGTTATTTTGGAGATTTTATCGTGCAAGCAAGTTCATATGATGTTTTTTGACTTGTGTGCATAGTTGATTTAGAGCCTCGAGGGCTCGGGTGAATTTCATATAGGCTACAGAGTGAAATTTGATTTGGAAATGTTGCTGGTGTTCTAGTTTAGTTGCAGGCCTCTTATCTAGCATTTGTGAGATTAGGCTTCACGTTTTAGAGCTCTAAAAGGCCTGCATTTGCGAGCTATTCCTCACATTTGCGAAGAGTAATTGGGCCTCGTGATGTTTGTATTTACGAACAATTCTTTGCATTTGCAAAGTTGAGTTGGGGTAGGCAGTGGTCGCAATTGCAGAGATCTTGAGTTCCCATTTGCGAACTATTCTTTAAATAGCAGAAGTGTGAAGGTCTTCACAATTGCGATGGATTCTTCATATTTTCGAGGTTCACATTTATCAGTCTTTTGTATCCCTAGATGCTTCGTAGACAGAAAATGTGGGTTGTGAACTTATGTAAATATGTATGTTGTACGTTGGGCGAGGTAAGTTGTAAACTACGCTAAGTAACAATGTATGCTAAGTATGTTTTGTAAAAATGTTTGGAATTATAATTGGCTATTTCCTTTGGTTAATGAGTAATGGGAATATGGGGTAACACGTGAGATAGGAAAAGCACCCAGGTTCGATTGGCTAGGGCTACCTGGTCGAGCGCCGGTGGCGTCCCTCAGTTTTGGGGCATGACGAACTTGGTATCAGAGCCTAAGGTTTTAAAGAGTCCCAGGATGTGTCGGAGCCGTGTCTAGTAGAGCCCTTCTTATCGGTTTGTTGTTGACCACATTTATAAGTAGGGTGGTACATGGATATTTAGGAAATTACTCTTTTCTTCGTTCCTCTATATCGTGCGGGGAAATGAAAAGTGAAAGTATTTATGTCTAACTCGTGCTCGGTTCCGAAATTTTTAGTAATGGCACTTAAGAAGAGAGCTAGACTTGGCCTTGGGACCAATGCCACCCCAAGAGTGGCTATCAATCATGTACCTAATGTCTTGGGTGAGAGTGACTCCTCGGTATTGAATCTAACTGGCCCATTTATTCAAGATCAAAGTATTCATGTTCCTGCTGCAGCAGAGGGTGCTACCATCCCTCCCCCTTATATTCTTGATCCTGATGCAGCACCAGCTTCTGTTCCTAGGGTTTTTGATGGGGACCTTAGAGAAGCCATCTATATGTTGACCGAGTTAGTGGCCGCTCAGGCCCAGAGATCTCATGATATCCCCGCACCCTCTAGTGGACAAGAAGATTCCGCCAGCTCTAGAGTAAACCAGTTTTGGCGGTTGGCCCTTCCAAAGTTCACAGGCACATAACCAGAGGCCAATCCGCAGGATTTCCTTGATGAAACGTATAGGACCCATCGAGTGATGAAGTCTACAGAGACGGAGGGAGTTGAGTTGGCTTCATACAAGTTGAGAGGAGTAGCACATTCGTAGTTCGAGATGTGGGAGGATTCCCGTGCGGAGGAAAGTCCTACAGTTAGATGGGATGAGTTTGTAGATGCATTTATAGACCACTTCTTGCCTACTAAGATAATAGCTGCCAGTTCCACTGAGCTTGAGGTCCTCAAGCAATGAAATATGAGTGTTTGGCAGTACCATATGGAGTTTGTGAGGTTGTCCAAGTATGCTCCTCAGTTAGTGTCGACCATGGTTGATCGAGTTTGGCGATTCATTGAGGGCGTTAGTCCTTTGGTTGTAAATGAGGCTTGTATAGCTGCCTTACACTCGGATATGAATTATGGAAAGATATTGGGATTCTCTTAGGCCACAGAGGCTAGAAAGTTGAAGATACGGGCGAAAAGGGAGAGTAGCAACATATTGTAAACTTGTTTGTCTTGGTTGTACCTTTCTATTATTGATTGTTACTTGTGTATGGTTTGAGTTTAATTAGGGTAAAGTTTGTTCATACATACCAGTGCAATTCAAATGTACTGACGTCCCTTTTGTTGTGGGCGCTACATTCGTTTATGATTGTAGGTGGTTTTATAGCAGGTACTTCAGTCCACCGACAATAGCACTCCTTCACTCTACGTCAGCTGTATTGGTGATCCCATTTCTTTTCGGGGCCCTGCATGGCTCAAGTCATTTTTATTCTGGAGTCTTGTTTTGGGTTTTGTATAAGGTATAGCCGGAGCCTTGTTACCGGTAAGTATGTTATCACTCTTTTGTATCCCAAGAGGCTTCGTAGATAGGAAATGTGGGTTGTGAACTTATGTAAATAGGTATGTTGTATGTTGGGCAGGGTAAGTTGCAAACCACGCTAAGTAACCATGTATTCTAAGTATGTTTTGTAAAAAAGTTTGGAATTATAATTGGCTATTTCCTTTGATTGATGAGTAATGGGAATACGGGTTAACATGTGTGATAGGAAATACGTCCATGTTCGCTTGGCTGGGGCTACCTGGTCGAGCGCCTGTCGCGTCCCTCATTTTTGAGGTGTGACAAGATCCCTCAGGAGAGCCTTCACGAGATTGTCGTGAAGAATCATGTTGTGAAGGAACCAAGTTAATATTTTGTCGATCTCCCTGAACCTATTGGTTTTGATTTTCCTGGTTTCCTTGAGTGTTAACATTGTTGTTTGCCATAGTTTATAGAAATTGATTATTAGATTCCCAGTAATGGAACCAATTTATTTACCCAAAAAATAGATTTTTAGTCAAAGTTAGAATTTTAGAAGAACACGGGTTACTGATGACTTTGAGAATAATATGATCAGTAAGCAAGTAAATTAGAGTGTATTTCAATAATATTTGTGTCCAAACAATTGTTTGTTCCTCCCCCTTTTATATCTATTTTGTGGAATATGAACCTTGTCTTTGTTATAACGAGGCTATAATTAGAAATTAATGACTTTAAATGTTATTACACAATCATATACGTTAAATACATATTCTCCAATGTCTTCGATATTTAATACTCATTAAATATTGTATTTGGCCCATCATATTAAGTCTAGCACATTTGAAGAACTTGCAACTCGTGCCCATGACATGGAGTTAAGCATGGCCTCCGCCAGAAACGAAAGGCTGTCTATATATGAGCTTTGCAAAGGGAACGACAAACAATAAGTTAGGAAATGGAGCAAGTTTGTACCTAGATTTAAAAATAAAAAAAGCTATGAATGTCAACACATCACCTGTGAAGTTCACGACTAATGTGAGCAAGAAGTATAGTATGAAATCCACTTCATTTCAAAATAAGACAAGTTGAAAGTTTACTCTAAAAGAAATGCAAGAGAAAGAGTACCCATATTTGAAGAACTCCTCGAGTTAAATCTCATTTAGCTTCCGAAGATGAAGCGGTCAAATGAAGCTGGGAAAACGGATGACCCAAATTACTACAAATATCATCGACTTGTGAGCCACCCTCTACAGATGTGCTTTGTCTTCAAGGACAAAGTTATGGACTTGGCTCGTGAAAAGAAGATCGCGCTTGAAGATGAGAAAGCAAGCGCAAACCAAGACTCTATCACATTTGGCTCATACAGTCCAGACGAATTATGTAGTTTTAAAGAAAGTAAAAATGAAGAATTAATAGAGAGACAACAAAGTTGAAGACGATCAACCTGACGATGATAAAGGTTGGACGTTGATGCTTCGTTATAAGCGTCACAAAAGGGGCCCAAGAAAAGGATCAGTGGAACAACCAACAAGGAAAATAATGGTAAAATGACAAGGGATATAAAATCTAGTTAAGCATTTAAAGAAAACAAAAGTGGAGGTGCAACACCCTTAAAAGCCACGACAACCAGTGACCTTGGAAGATTTCTTGCCATGATGGTTCCGCATGAAGATTTCTCGTGATGTTATTGAGGCCTCTTATTACAATGCTCATAAAGGGGAAAAAATGAGTGATGACCTACCGTTGGCACAATATTCAGAAAATCTCATCGAGTCTATTCCTCAAGAAGTTAATGCGTGCGAGGAAAGGGTTATGTTCATAAATGACCATTTTTTACTAGGTGACACTCTTCACTACTGGCCATTATACCTGGTTGGCTTTATGCGCGATGAAAGAGTAAATTCAATTTTGGTTGACGGAGGATCCTCAATGAACATCTTACTTGTTCGCACTGTATAATAACTCAGCATTCCTATGAATAAACTCTCGGAAAGTCGTGTGATGATTCAAGGATTCAATTAAGGGGAGGGGGGGGGATGCAAAGAGCCATATGAGCGATCAAGTTGGGAATCACCAATCAAGATATGCAAGCAAGTGCATGGTTGCATGTGATCATTGCAAAGACTTCATACATCGTCTTGCTTGGAAGGCCTTGGATACATAAAAATAAAGTAGTTCCATGTATCTACCATCAATGTTTAAAATACTACAAGGGTGAGTCAAGAAGAAGATAGTTGTTGATGATGAGCCATTCACCGAGGATGAGTCACACTTCGCCCACAAGACGATATTCAATTATTCATTTGCTAATATCCACGCAATCTTCATGAATTCGTGCGACGAGCTCCGAACAGCCTTAAATCTTGTGGGCCAATAAGAAACAACATAACAAACAATATTCATAACTTTGCAATGGTTGTTCTTTATTTTTTGACATTTTAGGGTCATAAAATAGGAATTCATGATGATTTTTAATTTTTCGTGTGCTAAAGTCCACACCATAATCATGAATTCAGCGATGAGCTCCGAATCGCCTAGCTTTATGTGCCCATCAGAAACGGCCTTGTGAGCACGTGATTTTTACCCTACACATGAGTTGTTCCTATAAAATTCAAAATAAATAATTTTTCACTATTTTTATAATTTTGTGTGAATTTTGTGTTAGTTGTTTGCATGTTATTTGCGTGTGATAAATGAAAATACAAAAAAATGGCATCTTTAGGGAATTAATTTGTTTTTCTAGCAATTTAAAGAAAAATTAAAAAATTAGTTAGCTTTTAAATTGAAAATTGTCAAAAAGAGGTAATTAATTTAGTTTTTTAATTAGTGCTTAATAATAATCACAAAGTAGAATAATTTTTAAATACAACAAAATACAAAAAAATAAAAAAAAAGGAGGTGAAGGAAAATACAAGGAAAGAATACAATGCAAATAACAAAGGCAAAATATTGGGCCAATTAACACCAAAACTACTGGCCCAATTCAGACGCCCCAGGCCCAACCGGGTACCCAACCCAAACCCGTTTCCCCCTTATCTAAATCTCAACCGTCCATGAGCCTTGATCTGACGGTTCACATGTGTTATTACATTTTAATATTATCAAAGACCACATGTGAGATAAGTCTAGTTCCTTCACTTCATGTCCAAACCCCTCTTGTCTTTAGCCGTCTCCCTTCTTCTCCTTCATAACCAAGCCGCGCCGCCCAGGGTTCCGCCACCCATGGCGGCGGCCGGCTTCCTTTCCGGCCAAAATTCATACCCAAACACTCCCCTCATCTCCCTCATCCCATTTCTCCAAGCCATTACCTCCAAAACCCAACCAAAAGCCCCAAATCTCCCGCGCCGCCACCCACCTCCCACTGCGCCGCCACCATCAAAACCACCCAAAATCTTCACCCCACTATTCCTTTAGCGTTATAAGCGCTGTGACACGAAGAATGGAGTTAACAACCGCCGGTATCTTCAAGAACAAGGCCGGCCCGAGAAAAATCAAGAAAAGTTGAGGAAAATTCAAGAAAAGGGCTCGCGTGAACAATAACCAAGCAACGATGAAGAAAATCAGTAAGAGATTCAAGAAAAGAAGAAAGAAAAATAGAAAAAAAACGGAAAAAAGGAAAAAACAGAAAAATCGAATAAAGAGCTAAGTTCTTTTATCTTATTTTAGATTCTTTGTTCTTCTATATGACTGATTTCGTTTGTGTTTCTTTTATTCTTCGAACTTCTAGTGTTACAAAATAACAATTAGTCTAATGAATTCTAATAGACATGAATGAAATACGCATGATTCCAATTCTGATTTTCTGTTAGATTTTGTTAGTTTCTGATTGTTATTAGTATTGTTTGAATTAATTTGTAGATTTTTAGATTTTTCTATTAGGATTTCTTTTAATTTCTGTTTTTGGCCATGCTTTGATTTTATTGGTATAATTAGGTTTTTAGACTTGTTATTCTTTTTTCTGTTTATTTAATAATTTTTGATAACTTTAAGATTTTTGTTATATTGTTTGATTCGAATTGGTAGATTTTCTGTCCATTTTTTATCTTCGCTAAGTGTTGTTGGATTTTTGTTAGATTCGGATTTTATTAGTATGGTATTAGCAATTTTTAGGTTCATTAGTATAAGATTCCTGTTAAAATTATTGATTGCCGAAATTTTTAGATTTTTCTTGTAAATTTTTGAGTTTTCTGTTAATTACTTTTGGCCATGTTCTGAGTTCATCAGTTTGGTTTCCAATTCTTTAGATTTTTGTTGGATTCTGTTAAGTTTCTGATTTCTGATTGTTCTATTGATTTCGAGTTGCTTAATTGGTAATTAGTTTAATTGTGATTGGTAATTTGATATTGATTAACAATAGGGTTGATTGGTTATAGCTGAAATTAGTGATTTTAGTTCAATTAGTGAATTCGACTTTAGGCTATTTTAGATCCAAGTGAGTCAATAGTTGAAATCGTACAATTCATAGCAACCTAATGTGTTTTACTAAATAGAATCAATTGCGACTAGTTAGCTCGAGTAATAAGACTCACCATCTATCAATTGTTCCCCCGAGTCTTGTTAATCGGATAATTAATCATAAGTGGCTGTATTTGTAAGATTGCTTAGGGTTGGCTATAGGAGAAATATGATTTTAATTAATTGAATTAAGTTGGGTTTAAAATAGTTAAAGAGGCCAATTGGTTAATTGAGCAATAGTCACTTAATCGTGGCTATTTGCTAAATACAAATCTGAAAATGGGTTAAAATAGGAGTAAAATACAGATATTAGGAATGTAATAAGTCTTGAGAAATAGGGGTAAATTGGGGAAAGGGAGTTGGTAAACTTGTAATAAGGTTAATAGAGAATGGGTACAATAGGAAAGGGAATTGGCATAATTGTGATAAATATAGAGCATTTAGGGTAGTTTGGGCATAACAAAAGGTATTTTGGTAAATAATAAAAGGGAATGAGGGCACAATAGGTAATACCTAGGAAATAGAACATGGTAGAGTATTCTAGAAGGGGTTATAGTGTAGTTTTCACTAGAATGATTGCACTAACTTGTGCAACAAGCTAAGAATTGAAGGGGTTTTAGTGAAATAGTAATTTTCAGATTTTTTCTCTTTTAGGCCTATAAATAGGTAATTTCAGCTTCAATAATGGGGGTTCCTTCTGATTTTTAGAGCTTTCTTTAGAATTTTTGAAACATATGAACCCTAGAAAATCCCCAAAAAATACATGTTAAATTTCAGATATGAAATTAACATTTCAGCTTTGTTTTTCTTCTCTTTCATCTTCAAATTATCTTCAAAAACCCAAAAATAATAGTAGATTCAGTAGGAAACTGTTATTTGAGTGAGATTTGGTTGCAAAACAAGTTGAAATTCTGAAAATCTTCCTGGGTCTTCTCACTGTTGATTTCAATTACTGTTGTTGGTCACTGAACTGCTACTGATGCTGCTGTTATTATTATGCCGAGGCTGATCTCTTACTTTACTTCTGTCAATTTCCAGGTACACACTGTAAAGCTATTTATTGTTGAACATTGGATCTGAAGAATAAAAAATGAGAAAGAAGGATTTGAAAGTCCTATCTCAACTGTCTTTTATTCCATTCTGTTTCACTTCAGATTTCTATTTGAGCGTGCTATATTATTTAGATAATCTATATGTTTTGTAAATAACTTCACTTGTAATTGTGGACTGTGATAAGACTGAACAAAAACTTTTGGCATCAACACATGTGGAAGCAGTCTAATAATTGTAATTGGTCTTGCTAAAATTAGTACTGAGTCATTCTTTGGTTTGGGTATTAGTTTAGTTGTATTCAATTGCTCATGTGTTCACCCATTAGTTTGACCGAATGTGCTCTTGAATTTCTGAGTATTGCAATTGTGATTAAAAGGAAAAGGGTCCACAGTATTGATAGCTACTTCATATTTCTCAAATAATTGTTTGATTTCATTCAGTTTTTGTCATATGCTCCATAGTTAGTCGTCATGAGTAGTAATTTGTCATCACTGTTGTGTTTATATTATCATTGGATTCGAATCAATTTAAGTGTAATGGTTTAGGGCTGTTGGGAATTTGAAGTGAACCATCTGATGGGCCTAATGAACAGCGAAAATTACGGGCCTGGATTATTATTAGCAATACGAATAAGGCAAAAACAAGGTATAGCAAATGTAGTTGGACAAAATAGGACCGGACTCTAAAATTAAATTGGGATGAGCCTCGCCCGTCAAACAAGCGGGGCCCCCATTTAGTAATGATATAACACAAATAGATCCGGGAAAGCTAATAGCAAATTCCATAGCTTCTCCCAAAATATTTAAAAGCCGATAGACGTTATTTTAGGGCACGATTTTAATATACCTTCCTATGAACGAGTGTGCACTTGGTGCGACTCAAATCCAAATCTCGGTAAAGCTGAAATACACCAAAAGTCATAGGCGTACTGGTTGCGGTATGACTCGAGACGTGTTTTCGCGATACCGCAAATTCCTAAAAATATCTAACGTAAAGCATATTATGTTGTTAAAAAAAACTATAATTGAGTCAAACAAAAGTCAAGAACGACAGTGGAGCGACCGTGCTAAAACCACGGAATCCGGGAGTGCCTAACACCTTCTCCCGGGTTAACAGAGTTCCTTACCCGGACCTCTGCTTCGCAGACATTCATAAGAGTCAAAATTCCTCGGATTCGGGATTAACCGGTGACTTGGGACACCATTGTCATTCTCAAGTGGCGACTCTGATTAATCTCTAATAAAATCCCGAACCGATTGTCCTTTAATTGGAAAAACTCCTTCCCTTACGTTATTTTATCCGTTTCGGGTAATTGAGCGTCGGGGTATACCCTACAAGTGTATATACACGCCTCTAAGCAATGTGGGGTAGTAAAAAGGGAGGTGTGACAGGCCTAATGAAAGCAATAAAAGTACATTTTGTCTTCTAGCTATTATTCAAAGTATTCGTGAGTTATTCTCTTTTCTTATTCGCATCCAAGCTTATATCAAGGGTCTGATCGAGGTTGAATTTCATTGTTCATCCTGAGATCAGGCTTGATCATCACATCACAATTTGTTTGATCTTTTATTTTGTAATTAACTTAATTACTTGTTGTTCTTAGATTTTTCGCATTGAATGAATTACATATCCTTTAAACCGAATACAAATTTAATTGTTACCATGTTTTGGGGTTAAACAATCATATAATTACAGGATCACACGTTTATCCTTCTAGTCTAATAATTCAAATTGATGAAGCATACTGTAATTCCATCTTAAACATTTTTTTTCTCAACCACGTTAAAACTAAATAAAAAGGACAAATAGTTGAGCAGGAAAAAAAGGATGAATACAGAGAAGACAATTGGATTTCAAGTTTGCAACTAAACATAGGGTTTCAACTTCCTTAAAGGCAATGCACTCAAGCAAATCATTTATGACAAATAATTAAACTTTCCAGGGATCTAACTACTACAAGCTTGAATACAGATTTGACTAAAAGGAAGAAAAAGAAAACATAAAGTCCATAGAAGAAGGCAGCTTAGTGTATAAAGCATCTCGCGTTCACGCAGGGTCCGAGGTAGGACTGCACCCCAAGACAGTGTAACGTAGGCAGTCCACCCTGATACAAGCATTAATGGCTAGGTCTATAGTTCGAACCCGTAACCTATAAGTTATATAGAGATAACTCCATCGTTGCTCTAAGGCTCTGCTTCATAAAGTTCCTAGAACAGTACTTCAATAATTTAATATGAATTCTGTTAGTACTTCATTCCTGTTCTCACTGCATTAAAACCATATAAAGAATTCTGTTAGCACGTCATTCCCCAATGACTCAATTTTCTACACTACAGTTCTATATCAATTAGATTCTAACTGTAATAACAGATCTCAAAGTTTACAAGGCTTATATGTGATAAGAAGGTAAGCAATTAAAAATCGCAGTCGGGTGTAGTAAGCATCCGCTATCTATGTGATCAGGGGAAAGGTCGGACCACAAGAGTCTATTATACACAGCTTTATCCTGCATTTTTGCAAGAAATTATTTCCACTGTTCGAACCCGTAACCTTCTGAACACATAGCAGCAAATTTACCAATTACGTCCCTTCAAGCAGGTAAGAAGTTAAAACAGGAAAATGAAAGAACACAGAAAATCACATGAACATATTGATCAAGAATTCGCTATTATTCAAAGATGGAATTTTACGTACTACTATTGAAGATCATTCGAACTTGAAGGCTATCATTTCCATAGCTTTTTTGCTCTTCTTGAATTTTCTTTGCACAAGTGACGGCTGCAGAACTACACCATTGTATTTGGATGAATTTTAGTGTCATTATTTCTCCAATACTATGGGGAATCTCTTCCAGGTTTTGGAGCCCAAACAGGAGTAGCTGCTCGAGCATCGGAAAATTATCACTAGTTGCTTCCCACCTTTCCAGATTATATGCAGACTCAATTAGTAGATATTTTAATTTGTGAAACACAACATCTTCATTTAGTCTCCAATCTGTTCCCCAGAATCCATGACGTGTTTTGAGTACCTCAAGATTGGGTAAATTAGCCAGCGCAACCATATCTTCCCATGGAAAATAAGTCCTACTTAATCTCAATTGCTTGAGATTAGGCAAGAAAATATCCTTAGCGAGAATGATGGGGTCAATGTTTCGTTCTGCTTTTATGGCTAAAGTCTCCAGCTCCTGCAGAAGCATGAGAGAATCAAGAATTGCAGGCCAGTCGGCATGCTTCATATCTACAATATGTAGCTTTTCTAGATTGGGAGTTCTTCTTAGGATTTCCGTCAAAAAGGGAGAGGAAGGGAGAGCAAGTTTTTGCAGGTTATTGAGAAGTAAAGGTTGTTCTTGTTCTATAATGCAAAGACTTTCTGCCTCAAGAGGATTTGGCATATGTATACCTGTATCAATATCACTAGCAATATCTACATGTCTAATCTCTGACATTGTCCAGATCTCTAGGGGGAGATGAATTTCTTCCCTTGAAAGATTACGAAGAATTATGGTTTGTAGATTCCATAATTTGGCAAGTGAAGGCGCTTCGTCAATCTTTGCTGCAACATATCTCAAATTTACAAGTTTAGGTATTACCCAAGAGAAATTATAATCGACTGAAGATACCTCCAACACTTTAAGCAACTTGAATCGTGAAACAAATTTAGGCATTCGATAAACTTGAGAAGAAGTGCCTGTAAAAACCAAGCTGCTGGTTGTACTCGAAATGCCACTCCAATAATGCTTTGGAACATAAAAATGATTCCGATGATTGCCAAGTGAAAGCATCGCTCGCCGTTGATACTTTATGCTTTCTGAGGAAATGTGATGAATATCACTCAGGACATGCATAAAATTCTCAGTTTGAGCTTCTCTTATGCAGAGCTGCCGAAGAAGATCATGAATTTTGCAAGTTTTCATCCTTCCATTTGCCTTTCGTCTACCACCCAAAATGAGACTTCTATCAATTAGCTCTTCTAGATACTCCTCTGCAACCATTTCTAACCTTTTATTGCTTCTTGCTCCTATAAATAGCTCAGCAATCCATAGTTTAATCAACTTTGAAACACCAATCTCCATATCTTCAGGAAAACCTCCAACATAGAGAAAACAAGCCTTCAAATATTGGGGCAAGTAACTGTAGCTCAATGAAAGAATTGATTGACACCGTTCAGATACCGTATCAAAGAATGAGTGCAAATTTTCCAGAACTTTCTTCCAACTGTCACGGGTCGGATCTATCTTTCCAATAAGTCCAGCAACGACAACAATCGAGAGAGGTAATCCTCGGCACTGCTCTATGATATGCTTCCCAATTTCATCTAGGTGAGGAGGACATATGTCTTCTCTAAAAAGTCTTTCTGTGAATAGAATCCAACTCTCATCAAAACTAAGAAAAGACATATTATGATGAGGAAAATCAGGGCTTGCATAATCAGCCACATAACTGAGGCGAGTAGTTAATAAGATTCGACTTCTATTGTTGTCATTTGGGAATATTCTTTGTATTTGATCCCAAGCCTCAGTACTCCAAAGATCATCTATGACAATTAGAAATCTCCTACCAAACACACCTCTATACACAAACTCCGCCAGTTGATCATTGCTCATTTTTTGATTACTTTCATCAGTCCTGTCCTGGCTAATTGAAGTGACAAGTTCAAGAAGCATTTGTCTCTCGTTATAAACTTGAGAGATAGTTACCCATGCATGTTTATCAAATCTATAACGGATTGTTGAATCATCATAAACTTTTCTAGCAAGAGTTGTCTTACCTATACCGCCCATACCAACAACTGGTATGACAATTAGCTCATCTGTTTGAGCAGTGAGACGATCTAGTATGGTGTTGAAGTCATCCTTCATCCCGACAACAGTATGTTGCTCGGTCGCATACCTTTTCGATGAGGTAGAAGTACTTGCTTCTGTAGATTTGCTTCCATGCTCGATAAACTCAATCTCCATCAATTCTTTCCTTAGAGAATCAACATCTTTTTCCACTTTTTGCAATTCCTCATTGAAGGATTTACAAGCTTGTTCTCGTTTCTGTTGATCTTCCAGAATAATTATTCTAAGGGTTGAATCAACTCTATCTTCTGCTCTGTAGACTATATCTCTGATCTTTTTTTCTATAATCTTCAAAGTTTTAATATCTTTGATTTCCTTTGAAGTATCCTCAAGAAAAACTTGAAGAGCAGAAAGACTTTGAAAAGCAGATTCAACAACTTCTTGTTGTATACAGCTTCTATAAATCAAAGGTGATTTAGACTGCAAGAGACGCTCCAGTGTATGCATAAGTGAAGATATAGCAGCATAAGCCATTTCTCTTTCTCTGAGAGTAGGTTCAACAGAATTTTATGTTTCTTTTCACTCTTTTTTCTGTGATCAATTGGCTTTATTGGTCAAATATATGAAACCATGAACAGTGAAGTGATAAGTGAAGACTTGTGGAAAAGACTCAAACACCAATTCAATTATAACTTCTATAATGTCTACATCAATTTATCATTCAAAGTTAATTATTACCAAATTTGTATTACACCAAGTTTGTTAATAAGTCACATTCCGTGATTAACTATTTCACTAAAAGAAAAACTTTCAATTACTATTTCAAGACGGTTGACTTTTCTACTAATAAAACTATGCTACCGCCCATTATATATTTCTCATGTAATGTTGTTTTTCTTTAGGGACTGTTTGGAAATCGACCAAGTAACTGTTGTAATTATTAGGACAGTAATTACAGAATCTAGTAATTATATAGTTGTGTAATTACGACCACATGTTTGTTTGTCATAGTGTAATTATAACTTAATTACAAATTTATTGTTTGGTTACAAAAGTGCAATTACATAGTTAGATTAAATTTTAAATGAAGTAATTTTCAAAACTGAAAAGTTAATATTATAAATATATGCCTATAAATTTTTATAAGTATAAATGATATATATTTTATATTTAAGATGTATATTTTTTTTCTTCATGAATATCCATTAATTAGTAATCATATATTTATAACTAATAATTATAAAAATAGGTTAACATGTGTCAATCCCAATATAATAATAGTAAGTTCCACTATAACTTAAGATTATGAAACATGATACATTTATAACCACATTTAACAACGAAAATTTACTTTAGTTGCATCACTCATTATATGCCAAGTTTGTTAATGACTCATTATTTCTAATATTAGGAGGTGTAGCTTCAAAAAATAAAATAATATAAAAAATAAAATATAAACAATTACATGAAATCACAAGAAGTAAAGGTAGAGAAATAAAAGATAAATAATGTACAAAGAAAAATAAATTTTAAAATTTCAAAAAAAAAAAAGTTAAAAATTAAATTAAAAAATTAAAATAGTATAATTTAAAATTTATAAAGAAAATAAATTTAAATAAAATAAAAAGGAAAGAAACTAAAAAGCAACTTTGTAATTACCACCAATTCTCACCCCCGAGCAACCCGAACTTACAATGTAGGCACTCCTCAATTCTGTAGTTCTTTTAAGAGTTCAAGAATCGGGTTCTTTATCAATTTCACCAAACACACACAACAATATTGAAATAATAATTGAATTGGTGTTTGGGTCTTTTCCACAAGTCTTCACTCTACTGCTCATGCTTTCATATATTTTTTTGATTAATAAAGCCAAGTGGTCATAAAAAAGAGACTGAAAAGAAACATAAAATTCTATTGAACCTCTACACTCAGAGAAAGAGAAATGGCTTATGCTGTTATGTCTTCACTTATGCATACACTGGAGCGTCTCTTGCAGTCTAAATCACCTTTGATTTATAGAAGCTGTATACAACAAGAAGTTGTTGAATCTGCTTTTCAAAGTCTTTCTGCTCTTCAAGTTTTTCTTGTATCCCTG
This sequence comes from Nicotiana noctiflora, assembly GCA_032618575.1. Taxonomy (NCBI): domain Eukaryota; kingdom Viridiplantae; phylum Streptophyta; class Magnoliopsida; order Solanales; family Solanaceae; genus Nicotiana; species Nicotiana noctiflora. The sequence goes on along the minus strand of JASVEL010009453.1, from coordinate 8,312 downwards.
TAATTATGTGACACAATTAGGGAAAATGTGTGACAATAAGAAAAAAAAATTAAAAAGAAATGGATAAAGGAAAACAAGAAAAATTAAAGTATAAGATTTTTGTTATTACACTGTATTTGTAAAATAATTCTGGAAATATAAATAAATACAAACAAGAATATGCATAAATAGAAATGAAGAAACCAATTCGAGCCCACTGAATTCACAATGTTTCCTTAAGGAATTTAATCCCCTCCTAGTACCCAAGGTTATGGATTATTTCCTCTCAGGATTGAACGAATTAGACACTGGTGTAGTGGTACTTCAAACCCCAGTGTTTCAGCGAACACAAAGTTCGGTAGCAAATCACACTTACTTTTTGCTTCGTTTGATGCTAAATGTATGCAGAAGAAAGGAGGAGAAACTCAGAAAATTCGTAGTGAAATTCTGAGCCGAATGGTGTTGTATTTATAGCCAAAAATTGGCTGAAATCTGAAGAGTCTCTTCAGAATGACTGTTTCTGCAAAACTGCCACAACATAAATGGCTATTTACTCAATAATAAAGAGGGAAAATAAAGAGAAAAAGTTGATGGGTAGTTAAGTTTCTGTTACAAAAATAGAAAAAATGAAATTTGAATTTAATATTAATATTTATTTAATATTAATATTCTGTTATTAAAATAAATATTTAATAACATTTCTGTTAGTATTTTACTATTAACAAATAAATTTGGTCCAAAAAGTTAATCAATCGATCATTTGACCAAATCTAAATCAATATCCAAATTCGAAGCGTAGCCGAGCCGAGCGACGACGACGGCGCGATGTTTGCTTTCTTCTCAACTCTTTAAAAGCTAGAAGAAGAGCAATTGCTTATATACCCATAAAAAATCTCTTCCTCTTCCAATATGGGACAATGCCCATTTACCAAGGAAGGGAACTTGAAATTTCACTTAAAATTTTATTTCCCTCCATTTCCCATTCACCCTCTTTTAAATATTTAATATATTAATTAAATATTAAACCCAACAATTTTCAACAAAAAAAAAAAAAAAACAAACTATCCATACAACACTCTGAAAAGCAGCAAAACCATCAATCCTTGATTTAATCCTTAACCATATTCACATCATTTACCCGTATTTCTACCTTTTGGGTAAAAGTTGATTTTCCAACTGAGTCTTATTATTTTCTTAATAAACTTTCAAAAGAATTATTCATTAGAATGTCAAAAAAAGACATAAAAGCAGTTGAAGAAGGGAATTTCTCAGGTTATAAACAGCATGCTAATGAAGAAGATTCAAGCCTCTGCACCTCACCTGAGGTTGTCATCATCATTCAAAAGGTATGTTAATTCCTCTTGAAATGTATTAAATTCTGACAAAAATGAGAAATTCTTAAGGATACATTTTTTTTATTACAATTTCTTTTTTTTTTTTTGGAATTTTATTATAGGTGATAGCGGAGACGATCGGCACGTACTTTTTGATATTTGTAGGGTGTGGTGCAGTAGCAGTAAATAAAACATATGGTTCAGTAACATTTCCAGGAATATGTGTGGCATGGGGTTTAATTGTTATGGTTATGGTCTATTCTGTTGGTCATATTTCTGGTGCACATTTCAATCCTGCAGTTACCATTGCCTTTGCCATCTTTAGGCATTTCCCCTTCAAACAGGTTCATTCATCTTTTCCTTCCCTTTTACACCCAATATTACTAGCTAAGAGAATGTAAAATCATAATGCATTACTATTTCGTATCGCGTATATTGGTATGTGACGTGTCAAATGGACCATAAGTATATTAATGATTCATGTAATAGACTCCACCTGCATTAGGGTGGAGGAGGTTATAGGGACTTTGCGAAGGATGAGTAGGGGACGAGCGAACGGGCCTGACGAGATCCCGGTGGAGTTCTGGAAATGCATGGGTAGGTCAGGAGTGGAATGGCTCTCCAGGTTGTTCAATGCGATCTATAGGACTAAAATGATGCCGGAGGAGTGGAGGTGGAGTACGGTGGTGCCCTTGTACAAAAACAAAGGGGATATCCAGTGTTGCAACAACTATAGGGGTATCAAATTAATAAGTCACACCATGAAGGTATGGGAGCGGGTGATCAAGGCGAGGGTGAGGGAGATGACATCTATATCGGTGAACCAGTTTGGTTTCATGCCGGGTCGCTCCACTACAGAAGCTATCCACCTTGTCAGAAGATTGGTGGAACAGTTCAGGGATAAGAAAAAGGACATGCACATGGTGTTTATCGACTTGGAGAAGGCGTATAACAAGGTCCCAAGGGAGGTGCTATGGAGGTGCCTGGAGGCGAAGAGCGTGCCGGAAGCCTACATCAGAGTAATCAAGGACATGTACGATGGAGCTAAGACTAGGGTCAGAACAGTGGGTGGCGACTCAGACTATTTTCCGGTGGTTATGGGGCTCCACCAAGGATGTGCGCTTAGCCCTCTCTTGTTCGCCTTGGTGATGGACGCTTTGACGTGGCATATTCAAGGGGATATGCCTTGGTGTATGCTATTTGCTGATGACATAGTCCTGGTAGACGAGATGAGGGTCGGTGTTAACGAGAGGCTAGAGGAATGGAGACAGACTCTCGAGTCTAAGAGCTTCAAACTAAGCAGGTCTAAGACAGAATATCTGGAGTGCAAGTTTAGCGCTGAACCGAGCGAAGTGGGAGGGAGCGTGATGATTGGATCTCAAGCCATAGCCAAGAGGGATAGTTTAAGATATCTTGGATCGGTGATTCAGGGGGACGGGGAGATAGACGGGATGTCACTCACCGTATAGCGGCGGGTGGTCGAAGTGGAGGCTTGCATCAAGAGTCTTGTGTGATAAGAAAGTGCCACAGAAACTCACGGAGAAGTTTTATAGAGTTGTGGTTAGACCTGCCATGTTGTATGAGACGGAGTGTTGGCCGGTGAAGAAATCTCATGTTCAGAGGATGAAGGTTGCGGAGATGAGGATGCTCGGGTGGATGTGTGGACTCACCAGGTTAGATAAGATTAAGAATGAAGTTATTCGAGAGAAGGTGGGGGTGGCCCCGGTGGATGAGAAGATGCGTGAAGCGAGGCTCAGGTGGTTCGGGCATGTGCGGAGGAGAAGTCCTGATGCCCCGGTGAGAAGTTGTGAGCGACTGGCAGTGGTGGGAGTGAGGAGAGGCAGAGGGAGGCCTAAGAGGTATTGGGGAGAGGTGATTAGGCATGACATGACTAGGATGCATATTTCCGAGGACATGACCCTTGATAGAAAAGTCTGGAGGTCTAGTATCAGGGTTGTAGGATAGGGGCTCCAAGGATTTTTTGTACTCCTTTCCCGGGGTTGGGTGAGGCTTGTCAGGGTGACTCATAGATGACTCGTGCATTGGATTGTGTCCCCCTTATGGTAGTTATTTATGGTAGCTACTGTTTGATATTATTGCATGCCATTTTATGTATAATTCTTATGTATAGATAACTATTTATGCGATTTTCTGCCGGAATTACTAATGCTCTTTTGTTTTTGTTTTTGTTGTTGCTTTCCTTCCCTTCTCTAAGCCGAGGGTCGACTGGAAACAGCCTCTCTACCCTTTTGGGTAGGGGTAAGGCTTGTCTACATATTACCCTCCTCAGACCCCACCTTGTGGGACTATACTGGATAGTTGTTGTTGTTGTTGTTGTTGTTGTAATAGACTCCAGCTCACTCCAGATTGAGGCTCAGATGATTATATTTTCGTGCTTAGTGTGTTGGACCCTGATGTGTCAAATGGACCATAATGTCTACTAATGATTCATATAACAGACCCCAGGGGACTCGAGACTAAGGCATAGATGAATACGATTTCACACCGCGTATATTGGAACGTGACGTGTCAAATGGAATAAAATGTATACTAATGATTCATATAGCAAACCCCAGCTCACTAAGGCATAGATTATTACAATTTAGTACTGTGTGTATTGGAATGTGACGTGTCAAATGAAACATAATATATACTAATGATTCATACAGTAAACATCAGCTAACTCGAGACTACAGGTGTGCATTCGAATTGGTTTATCGATAAATCGAATTGATTATTTGTTATCGGTTCATCGATAAATGAAATCGAAAAAATCAAAATCTTATTAAAACGATAACGATAAGCAGTTGTACAAATCGATAATCGATAAGCAATTATCGATAAGGGTCAAAATCGAATCGATAAGTCGAATGCACACCCCTAATTATTTCATCTATCACATTTAAGGAATGATCATATTTAAAGCGGAAGGGAATGAAGTTCAAATTAATGGAAAATAGAATTAGCAGTGATGATGTATTTTTATTTTTTTAATACCGTTGGAGTGTTGGTGGCATATATTTGATCCCCTACTTTAGTTTCGTTGCATATGTCTATTGACACAATTTTTATGTTATAAACCGTGTTCGTCTTATTTTAGCTTCTTTTTGTCCATATTAGTTAGGCGTGTTTATAGCGATATACTTTCCGTGGAATCCAGCAAATTTTCTTATTGGTATAATCGATAACCGAATCGATAAGCCCCAAAAATGAATAAATCGAAATCAAAAAAATCAAAACCTTATTGAAACGGTAACAATAAGCATATGTACAAATCGATAATCGATAAGTAATTATCAATAAGAGTCAAAATCGAATCGATAAATCGAATGCACCCCTACTCGAGACTAATGCTTAGATGATTACAATTTAGTATTTTGTGTATTAGAACATGACATGTCAAATGGAACATAATGTATACTAATCATTCATATAGCAGACACCAACTGACTCAAAAGTAATGCATAGATGATTACAATTTCGTGCCGCGTGTATTCGAAGGTGACATGTCAAATGGAACATAATGTATACTAATGATTCATATAGCAGACTTCAACATAATTGAGACTAAGACATAAATGATTACAATTTCGTAATAGTACGATATTATTGGAACGTGAGGTATCAAATGGAACATAATGTATACTAACGATTCATATAGCAGATCCCAGCTCACTCGAGACTAAGGCATAGATAATTATAAATTCGTACCACGTGTATTGGTGACGTGTCAAAGGGAACATAATGTATACTGATGATTCATATAGTAGACCCAGTTGAGTCGAGACTAAGGCATAGATATTGTTATCGTACTTGAATGTCTGTACTTTGTTGTCAAAATTAAATTTGTTTGTTGTGTCAATTGAAGGTGCCATTGTACATATTGGCACAGTTGGTTGGTTCAATTCTTGGAAGTGGAACATTGTACCTTCTGCTGGATTTGAAGTCTGAGGCATTTTTTGGAACAACTCCAGTGGGATCAAATGTTCAATCTTTGGTTCTTGAATTCATCATCTCTTACCTCTTAATGTTTGTCATTTCTGGTGTTGCCACTGACAATAGATCAGTGAGTAATTCATAAGTTACTTCTTTTTTTCAAATTTATATATTTTGTTTCAATTAATTAAGGTTGAGAATGTATTTTCTTTTTTGACATTTATAAACAGATTGGAGAGCTTGCAGGAATTGCTATTGGAATGACAATACTCCTAAATGTTCTGGTTGCAGGGTAATTTCACTTAATTATTTTTCTTTACATTTCCTTTTCTTTTCACTATAAAAAAAGTAAAGCAGGAAAAGTAATGATTATCCATTTATTTGAAAGCAGCAAAAGTTGACCTATAAACATTTTCAACTTATAATAAGGAAAGAAAAGTATTTCTAGGGCAACTACAGTTGTGTATAATTAAAGGTATCATCCATTTTCAACCGTGCCAAATAAGTCCTACCAAGGCATGATATAAGAGTAAGCCGACAAGCAATAAGTACGGAGGAGTATGGTAGAATAAGTAAGATCCTACATCAGGTTTGAGCCTTCGAGATTGGAAAAACTTATGATAGGATGTACTCCCCCAATTACGTGCTTTATGCAGCAGGATTCAGAATTAATCGGTATAAGTGGATATATGGGTAAAAAGATAAGAGTAAGCCGATTGTGAATCACCTTTTTTCCCACATTCTCGAAATGTGCGGAAAAAAGAAAAAATACATCTCGGCTTGTTGCAAATCATTCTCCATTAAGGAGGGTAAAGTTAGACAGTTGGTCGCTCGGCCAAAACGATTTACAGTTCATAGCTGATATACATAGACTATATACTATATACGACTAAACGCATATGTACATATATTATACATCTGTCGGCTACTTTTTTGGTTTGGATGGCTATTTATGTTTATTCTTCTTTCTGAGAATTTTTATAAAAATAGCCGGCTGAATTTACTGTTACTTTACTTAATTGGTACACATAGATTATACGATGATTGTATATAGTTAAACACAAACTATTATACATGGATAATACTTATATTATGCATTTACAAGCTACTTTAATTTAAGCAGTTGAGTGAGCGGCTATTTTTGGTATTCTAAAGGCCCAACTTTAAAATATTTGCAGGCCAGTATCAGGAGCATCAATGAACCCAGCAAGGAGTATTGGGCCAGCAATTGTGATGCATGAGTACAGAGGGCTTTGGGTTTACATAGTTGCCCCTATATTGGGTACTATACTTGGTGCTTTCACTTATAACCTAATTAGGTTTACAGAAAAACCACTCAAAGAACTCACAAAAAGTTCAACATTTCTCAAGAGCATGTCCAGAAGCCATGCTTAATTTTCATTTTTCTTAATTATTCTTCTTCTTTTTTTCCTTTGAGCCCTGTGGTTTAACATAACATAGAGCCACTAGTGGCTTGTTAAGAGAAATTTATTAGTAAAAGTAAATAGAATTACAGAAAAATGAAGTAGTAACTAGTTTTCTAAGTCTATCTTTATGCAGTAGTTTTTTTTTCTTTTAAATCTTTTATGGGGTGTAGGAAACCTGTAGTTTTAAATATGCAAGGTGTTGTGTATCTCATTAATTCTTGGTGTTGTGTTCTTTTTAATATTTCTTATTCCTTTGTGAGGACCGGTAAGGTTCATCATGCTATTGCACTTAATTTACATACAATTATATTGATCTTAGTAAAAGATGTTTAAATGCACGTATTTTAAGTTTACAAAGATTTTTTTTTTTTCGGTTTGATTCGGATTATCGGTTTGGTGCGGTTTATCGGTTTTCTTTGTACACCCATAATAATAACATAGATAGATATAGATGATTTCTTTCTTATTTTTCGATGTTTTGGAAAAATTAATTTAAATACCTTTGATCTTCCCGATAAAGAACAAACATTTCAATTAATATTAACTTTTTAATTTGTTGCAGCATGTAAATCGAATCTTAATGTTTTTTGACATAATAAAGAAGGTCTATATATATTGTTTAGCTCAGAGTCGATTGGAAACAACATCTCTGTCCTTTCGGGTACGGGATAAGGCATGTCTATATATTACCCTCTTCAGACCCCATTTTGTGGGACTATACTGGATCGTTGTTGTTGTTATATATATTGTTTACACATAAATTACTTGTAACCTGTAAATTACAAGAAATGCTCATATGACCTAACGATCACTTCTCGTTCAACAGAAATAAAGTAAAAACGATTTTCTCTATATTGAAGAATATTGGAGAAAAGGATGTACTATGGAGAGTCACATGCACCTTAAAAGAAAGAATCTTAAACAAGAAATAATAATTAAACATGTTCTAGGAAGTATCTCACTACCTAAACAAAGAGAGTTTGAGGTGCTTTTATGAATTTTTTTAATGAGTTTCACAGGATGTTTGTGCATTTGTTCGCAGAGAAAAAAATTAGGTTGTCAGTAATTTTTATTTTATTTTCCTTCTAGGAAGGATCTCAATTTGTACTTGTAACATTTTCACTTTAATGAATTAAGGAAAAGTTTAATAGTATACCCTATTCAAAAGTATTACACTCTATATTAAAATTACATCAAATATTCAAAAGTATTACACTCTATACCTCTAAATCTTCTCATATATTCTGAAACATATCTTAACATTTTAATTTGGAATACAATCCAACAATATATCACAATATTCTAATTATGAATACAATAATTAAACTAAACATATCACAATATTCTAATTTGAAATACAGTATCCAAACCAAACATATTATATTATTCTAATGAATAATACAACATTCAAACCAAACATATCATAACATTATAATTTGAAATACAGTATCCAAACCAAGTACATCATAAATTTTTAATTTGGGATACAATATCAAACCAAATATTCCACAATTTTCTAATTAGGAATGCGATATTCAAGCCAAACATACGCTAATATTCTAATTTACAATGCAGTATTAAAACCAAACATGCTATAGTATTCTAATTTAGAATTCCGTATTCAAATTAAACATAC
>JASVEL010009452.1:0-16556 GCA_032618575.1 Nicotiana noctiflora | reverse complement strand
GTCTTCTAGCTATTATTCAAAGTATTCCTAAGTTATTCTCTTTTCTTATTCGCATCCAAGCTTATATCAACGGTCTGATCGAGGTTGAATTTCACTACTTATCCTGAGACCAGACTTGATCATCACATTACAATTGGTTTGATCTTTTATTTTATAATTAACTTAATTACTTGTTGTTCTTAGATTTTTCGCATTGAATGAATTACATTTCCTTTAAACTGCATATAAATTTAATTGTTACTATATTTTGGGGTTAAACAATCATATAATTACAGGATCACACGTTTATCCTTCTAGTCTAATAATTCAAATTGATGAACCATACTGTAATTCCATCTTAAACTTTTTTTTCTCAACCACGTTAAAACTAAATAAAAAGGACAAATAGTTGAGCAGGAAAAAAACAGATGAATACATAGAAGACAATTGGATTTCAAGTTTGCAACTAAACATAGGGTTTCAACTTCCTTAAAGGTAATGCACTCAAGCAAATCATTTATGACAAATAATTAAACATTCCAGGGATCTAACTACTATAAGCTTGTATACATATTTGACTAAAAAGAAGAAGAAAAAAACATAAAGTCCACAGAAGAAGGCAGCTTAGTGTATAAAGCATCTCGCGTTCACGCAGGGTCCGAGCTACGACTGTACCCCAAGACAGTATAATGTAGGCAGTCCACCCTGATACAAGCATCAATGGCTAGGTCTATGGTTCGAACCCGTAACCTATAAGTTATATAGAGATAACTCCATCGTTGCTCTAAGGCTCTGCTTCATAAAGTTCCTAGAACAGTACTTCAATAATTTAATATGAATTCTGTTAGTTCTTCATTCCTGTTCTCACTGCATTAAAACCATATAAAGAATTCTGTTAGCACGTCATTCCCCAATGACTCAATTTTCTACACTACAGTTCTATATCAATTAGATTCTAACTGTAATAACAGATCTCAAAGTTTACAAGGCTTATATGTGATAAGAAGGTAAGCAATTAAAAATCGCAGTCGGGTGTAGTAAGCATCCGCTATCTATGTGATCAGGGGAAAGGTCGGATCACAAGAGTCTATTATACACAGCTTTATCCTGCATTTTTGCAAGAAATTATTTCCACTGTTCGAACCCGTAACCTTCTGAACACATAGCAGCAAATTTACCAATTACGTCCCTTCAAGCAGGTAAGAAGTTAAAACAGGAAAATGAAAGAACACAGAAAATCACATGAACATATTGATCAAGAATTCGCTATTATTCAAAGATGGAATTTTACGTACTACTATTGAAGATCATTCGAACTTGAAGGCTATCATTTCCATAGCTTTTTTGCTCTTCTTGAATTTTCTTTGCACAAGTGACGGCTGCAGAACTACACCATTGTATTTGGATGAATTTTAGTGTCATTATTTCTCCAATACTATGGGGAATCTCTTCCAGGTTTTGGAGCCCAAACAGGAGTAGCTGCTCGAGCATCGGAAAATTATCACTAGTTGCTTCCCACCTTTCCAGATTATATGCAGACTCAATTAGTAGATATTTTAATTTGTGAAACACAACATCTTCATTTAGTCTCCAATCTGTTCCCCAGAATCCATGACGTGTTTTGAGTACCTCAAGATTGGGTAAATTAGCCAGCACAACCATATCTTCCCATGGAAAATAAGTCCTACTTAATCTCAATTGCTTGAGATTAGGCAAGAAAATATCCTTAGCGAGAATGATGGGGTCAATGTTTCGTTCTGCTTTTATGGCTAATGTCTCCAGCTCCTGCAGAAGCATGAGAGAATCAAGAATTGCAGGCCAGTCGGCATGCTTCATATCTACAATATGTAGCTTTTTTAGATTGGGTGTTCTTCTTAGGATTTCCGTCAAAAAGGGAGAGGAAGGGAGAGCAAGTTTTTGCAGGTTATTGAGAAGTAAAGGTTGTTCTTGTTCTATAATGCAAAGACTTTCTGCCTCAAGAGGATTTGGCATATGTATACCAGTATCAATATCACTAGCAATATCTACATGTCTTATCTCTGACATTGTCCACATCTCTAGCGGGAGATGAATTTCTTCCCTTGAAAGATTACAAAGAATTATGGTTTGTAGATTCCATAATTTGGCAAGTGAAGGCGCTTCGTCAATCTTTGCTGCAACATATCTCAAATTTACAAGTTTAGGTATTACCCAAGAGAAATTATAATCGACTGAAGATACCTCCAACACTTTAAGCAACTTGAATCGTGAAACAAATTTAGGCATTCGATAAACTTGAGAAGAACTGCCTGTAAAAATCAAGCTGCTGGTTGTACTCGAAATGCCACTCCAATAATGCTTTGGAACATAAAAATGATTCCGATGATTGCCAAGTGAAAGCATCGCTCGCCGTTGATACTTTATGCTTTCTGAGGAAATGTGATCAATATCACTCAGGACATGCATAAAATTCTCAGTTTGAGCTTCTCTTATGCATAGCTGCCGAAGAAGATCATGAATTTTGCAAGTTTTCATCCTTCCATTTGCCTTTCGTCTACCACCCAAAATGAGACTTCTATCAATTAGCTCTTCTAGATACTCCTCTGCAACCATTTCTAACCTTTTATTGCTTCTTGCTCCTATAAATAGCTCAGCAATCCATAGTTTAATCAACTTTGAAACACCAATCTCCATATCTTCAGGAAAACCTCCAACATAGAGAAAACAAGCCTTCAAATATTGGGGCAAGTAACTGTAGCTCAATGAAAGAATTGATTGACACCGTTCAGATACCGTATCAAAGAATGAGTGCAAATTTTCCAGAACTTTCTTCCAACTGTCACGGGTCGGATCTATCTTTCCAATAAGTCCAGCAACGACAACAATCGAGAGAGGTAATCCTCGGCACTGCTCTATGATATGCTTCCCAATTTCATCTAGGTGAGGAGGACATATGTCTTCTCTAAAAAGTCTTTCTGTGAATAGAATCCAACTCTCATCAAAACTAAGAAAAGACATATTATGATGAGGAAAATCAGGGCTTGCATAATCAGCCACATAACTGAGGCGAGTAGTTAATAAGATTCGACTTCTATTGTTGTCATTTGGGAATATTCTTTGTATTTGATCCCAAGCCTCAGTACTCCAAAGATCATCTATGACAATTAGAAATCTCCTACCAAACACACCTCTATACACAAACTCCGCCAGTTGATCATTGCTCATTTTTTGATTACTTTCATCAGTCCTGTCCTGGCTAATTGAAGTGACAAGTTCAAGAAGCATTTGTCTCTCGTTATAAACTTGAGAGATAGTTACCCATGCATGTTTATCAAATCTATAACGGATTGTTGAATCATCATAAACTTTTCTAGCAAGAGTTGTCTTACCTATACCGCCCATACCAACAACTGGTATGACAATTAGCTCATCTGTTTGAGCAGTGAGACGATCTAGTATGGTGTTGAAGTCATCCTTCATCCCGACAACAGTATGTTGCTCGGTCGCATACCTTTTCGATGAGGTAGAAGTACTTGCTTCTGTAGATTTGCTTCCATGCTCGATAAACTCAATCTCCATCAATTCTTTCCTTAGAGAATCAACATCTTTTTCCACTTTTTGCAATTCCTCATTGAAGGATTTACAAGCTTGTTCTCGTTTCTGTTGATCTTCCAGAATAATTATTCTAAGGGTTGAATCAACTCTATCTTCTGCTCTGTAGACTATATCTCTGATCTTTTTTTCTATAATCTTCAAAGTTTTAATATCTTTGATTTCCTTTGAAGTATCCTCAAGAAAAACTTGAAGAGCAGAAAGACTTTGAAAAGCAGATTCAACAACTTCTTGTTGTATACAGCTTCTATAAATCAAAGGTGATTTAGACTGCAAGAGACGCTCCAGTGTATGCATAAGTGAAGATATAGCAGCATAAGCCATTTCTCTTTCTCTGAGAGTAGGTTCAACAGAATTTTATGTTTCTTTTCACTCTTTTTTCTGTGATCAATTGGCTTTATTGGTCAAATATATGAAACCATGAACAGTGAAGTGATAAGTGAAGACTTGTGGAAAAGACTCAAACACCAATTCAATTATAACTTCTATAATGTCTACATCAATTTATCATTCAAAGTTAATTATTACCAAATTTGTATTACACCAAGTTTGTTAATAAGTCACATTCCGTGATTAACTATTTCACTAAAAGAAAAACTTTCAATTACTATTTCAAGACGGTTGACTTTTCTACTAATAAAACTATGCTACCGCCCATTATATATTTCTCATGTAATGTTGTTTTTCTTTAGGGACTGTTTGGAAATCGACCAAGTAACTGTTGTAATTATTAGGACAGTAATTACAGAATCTAGTAATTATATAGTTGTGTAATTACGACCACATGTTTGTTTGTCATAGTGTAATTATAACTTAATTACAAATTTATTGTTTGGTTACAAAAGTGCAATTACATAGTTAGATTAAATTTTAAATGAAGTAATTTTCAAAACTGAAAAGTTAATATTATAAATATATGCCTATAAATTTTTATAAGTATAAATGATATATATTTTATATTTAAGATGTATATTTTTTTTCTTCATGAATATCCATTAATTAGTAATCATATATTTATAACTAATAATTATAAAAATAGGTTAACATGTGTCAATCCCAATATAATAATAGTAAGTTCCACTATAACTTAAGATTATGAAACATGATACATTTATAACCACATTTAACAACGAAAATTTACTTTAGTTGCATCACTCATTATATGCCAAGTTTGTTAATGACTCATTATTTCTAATATTAGGAGGTGTAGCTTCAAAAAATAAAATAATATAAAAAATAAAATATAAACAATTACATGAAATCACAAGAAGTAAAGGTAGAGAAATAAAAGATAAATAATGTACAAAGAAAAATAAATTTTAAAATTTCAAAAAAAAAAAAGTTAAAAATTAAATTAAAAAATTAAAATAGTATAATTTAAAATTTATAAAGAAAATAAATTTAAATAAAATAAAAAGGAAAGAAACTAAAAAGCAACTTTGTAATTACCACCAATTCTCACCCCCGAGCAACCCGAACTTACAATGTAGGCACTCCTCAATTCTGTAGTTCTTTTAAGAGTTCAAGAATCGGGTTCTTTATCAATTTCACCAAACACACACAACAATATTGAAATAATAATTGAATTGGTGTTTGGGTCTTTTCCACAAGTCTTCACTCTACTGCTCATGCTTTCATATATTTTTTTGATTAATAAAGCCAAGTGGTCATAAAAAAGAGACTGAAAAGAAACATAAAATTCTATTGAACCTCTACACTCAGAGAAAGAGAAATGGCTTATGCTGTTATGTCTTCACTTATGCATACACTGGAGCGTCTCTTGCAGTCTAAATCACCTTTGATTTATAGAAGCTGTATACAACAAGAAGTTGTTGAATCTGCTTTTCAAAGTCTTTCTGCTCTTCAAGTTTTTCTTGTATCCCTGTAATTATGTGACACAATTAGGGAAAATGTGTGACAATAAGAAAAAAAAATTAAAAAGAAATGGATAAAGGAAAACAAGAAAAATTAAAGTATAAGATTTTTGTTATTACACTGTATTTGTAAAATAATTCTGGAAATATAAATAAATACAAACAAGAATATGCATAAATAGAAATGAAGAAACCAATTCGAGCCCACTGAATTCACAATGTTTCCTTAAGGAATTTAATCCCCTCCTAGTACCCAAGGTTATGGATTATTTCCTCTCAGGATTGAACGAATTAGACACTGGTGTAGTGGTACTTCAAACCCCAGTGTTTCAGCGAACACAAAGTTCGGTAGCAAATCACACTTACTTTTTGCTTCGTTTGATGCTAAATGTATGCAGAAGAAAGGAGGAGAAACTCAGAAAATTCGTAGTGAAATTCTGAGCCGAATGGTGTTGTATTTATAGCCAAAAATTGGCTGAAATCTGAAGAGTCTCTTCAGAATGGCTGTTTCTGCAAAACTGCCACAACATAAATGGCTATTTACTCAATAATAAAGAGGGAAAATAAAGAGAAAAAGTTGATGGGTAGTTAAGTTTCTGTTACAAAAATAGAAAAAATGAAATTTGAATTTAATATTAATATTTATTTAATATTAATATTCTGTTATTAAAATAAATATTTAATAACATTTCTGTTAGTATTTTACTATTAACAAATAAATTTGGTCCAAAAAGTTAATCAATCGATCATTTGACCAAATCTAAATCAATATCCAAATTCGAAGCGTAGCCGAGCCGAGCGACGACGACGGCGCGATGTTTGCTTTCTTCTCAACTCTTTAAAAGCTAGAAGAAGAGCAATTGCTTATATACCCATAAAAAATCTCTTCCTCTTCCAATATGGGACAATGCCCATTTACCAAGGAAGGGAACTTGAAATTTCACTTAAAATTTTATTTCCCTCCATTTCCCATTCACCCTCTTTTAAATATTTAATATATTAATTAAATATTAAACCCAACAATTTTCAACAAAAAAAAAAAAAAAAACAAACTATCCATACAACACTCTGAAAAGCAGCAAAACCATCAATCCTTGATTTAATCCTTAACCATATTCACATCATTTACCCGTATTTCTACCTTTTGGGTAAAAGTTGATTTTCCAACTGAGTCTTATTATTTTCTTAATAAACTTTCAAAAGAATTATTCATTAGAATGTCAAAAAAAGACATAAAAGCAGTTGAAGAAGGGAATTTCTCAGGTTATAAACAGCATGCTAATGAAGAAGATTCAAGCCTCTGCACCTCACCTGAGGTTGTCATCATCATTCAAAAGGTATGTTAATTCCTCTTGAAATGTATTAAATTCTGACAAAAATGAGAAATTCTTAAGGATACATTTTTTTTATTACAATTTCTTTTTTTTTTTTGGAATTTTATTATAGGTGATAGCGGAGACGATCGGCACGTACTTTTTGATATTTGTAGGGTGTGGTGCAGTAGCAGTAAATAAAACATATGGTTCAGTAACATTTCCAGGAATATGTGTGGCATGGGGTTTAATTGTTATGGTTATGGTCTATTCTGTTGGTCATATTTCTGGTGCACATTTCAATCCTGCAGTTACCATTGCCTTTGCCATCTTTAGGCATTTCCCCTTCAAACAGGTTCATTCATCTTTTCCTTCCCTTTTACACCCAATATTACTAGCTAAGAGAATGTAAAATCATAATGCATTACTATTTCGTATCGCGTATATTGGTATGTGACGTGTCAAATGGACCATAAGTATATTAATGATTCATGTAATAGACTCCACCTGCATTAGGGTGGAGGAGGTTATAGGGACTTTGCGAAGGATGAGTAGGGGACGAGCGAACGGGCCTGACGAGATCCCGGTGGAGTTCTGGAAATGCATGGGTAGGTCAGGAGTGGAATGGCTCTCCAGGTTGTTCAATGCGATCTATAGGACTAAAATGATGCCGGAGGAGTGGAGGTGGAGTACGGTGGTGCCCTTGTACAAAAACAAAGGGGATATCCAGTGTTGCAACAACTATAGGGGTATCAAATTAATAAGTCACACCATGAAGGTATGGGAGCGGGTGATCGAGGCGAGGGTGAGGGAGATGACATCTATATCGGTGAACCAGTTTGGTTTCATGCCGGGTCGCTCCACTACAGAAGCTATCCACCTTGTCAGGAGATTGGTGGAACAGTTCAGGGATAAGAAAAAGGACTTGCACATGGTGTTTATCGACTTGGAGAAGGCATATGACAAGGTACCAAGGGAGGTGCTATGGAGGTGCCTGGAGGCGAAGAGCGTGCCGGAAGCCTACATCAGAGTAATCAAGGACATGTACGATGGAGCTAAACTAGGGTTAGGACGGTGGGCGGTGACTCGGACCATTTCCCGGTGGTTATGGGGCTCCATCAAGGATCGGCGCTTAGCCCTCTCTTGTTTGCCTTGGTGATGGATGCTATAACCCGACATATTCAGGGGGATGTGCCTTGGTGCATGCTATTTGCCGATGACATAGTATTGATAGACGAGACGAGGGTCGGTGTGAATGAGAGGCTAGAAGTATGGAGACAGACTCTCGAGTCTAAGGGTTTCAAAATAAGCAGATCTAAGACTAAATACCTCGAATGCAAGTTTAGCGCCGAGCCGAGCGAAGTAGGCATGGACGTAATGATTGGAGCTGAGGTCATCGCTAAGAGGGACAGTTTCAGATATCTTGGGTCGGTGATTCAGGGGGACGGAGAGATTGACGGGGATGTCACTCATCGTATAGGAGCGGGATGGTCGAAGTGGAGGCTTGCATCGGGAGTCCTGTGTGACAAGAAAGTGCCACTGAAATTCAAGGGAAAATTTTATAGAGCTGTGGTTAGACCTGCCATGTTGTATGGGGCGGAGTGCTGGCCGGTGAAGAACTCTCATATTCAGAGAATGAAGGTTGCGGAGATGAGGATACTCAGGTGGATGTGTGGACTCACCAGGTTAGATAAGATTAAGAATGAAGTTATTCGAGAGAAGGTGGGGGTGGCCCCGGTGGATGAGAAGATGCGTGAAGCGAGGCTCAGGTGGTTCGGGCATGTGCGGAGGAGAAGTCCTGATGCCCCGGTGAGAAGTTGTGAGCGACTGGCAGTGGTGGGAGTGAGGAGAGGCAGAGGGAGGCCTAAGAGGTATTGGGGAGAGGTGATTAGGCATGACATGACTAGGATGCATATTTCCGAGGACATGACCCTTGATAGAAAAGTCTGGAGGTCTAGTATCAGGGTTGTAGGATAGGGGCTCCAAGGATTTTTTGTACTCCTTTCCCGGGGTTGGGTGAGGCTTGTCAGGGTGACTCATAGATGACTCGTGCATTGGATTGTGTCCCCCTTATGGTAGTTATTTATGGTAGCTACTGTTTGATATTATTGCATGCCATTTTATGTATAATTCTTATGTATAGATAACTATTTATGCGATTTTCTGCCGGAATTACTAATGCTCTTTTGTTTTTGTTTTTGTTGTTGCTTTCCCTTCCCTTCTCTAAGCCGAGGGTCGATTGGAAACAGTCTCTCTACCCTTTCGGGTAGGGGTAAGGCTTGTCTACATATTACCCTCCCCAGACCCCACCTTGTGGGACTATACTGGATAGTTGTTGTTGTTGTTGTTGTTGTTGTAATAGACTCCAGCTCACTCCAGATTGAGGCTCAGATGATTATATTTTCGTGCTTAGTGTGTTGGACCCTGATGTGTCAAATGGACCATAATGTCTACTAATGATTCATATAACAGACCCCAGGGGACTCGAGACTAAGGCATAGATGAATACGATTTCACACCGCGTATATTGGAACGTGACGTGTCAAATGGAATAAAATGTATACTAATGATTCATATAGCAAACCCCAGCTCACTAAGGCATAGATTATTACAATTTAGTACTGTGTGTATTGGAATGTGACGTGTCAAATGAAACATAATATATACTAATGATTCATACAGTAAACATCAGCTAACTCGAGACTAGGGGTGTGCATTCGAATTGGTTTATCGATAAATCGAATTGATTATTTGTTATCGGTTCATCGATAAATGAAATCGAAAAAATCAAAACCTTATTAAAACGATAACGATAAGCAGTTGTACAAATCGATAATCGATAAGCAATTATCGATAAGGGTGAAAATCGAATCGATAAGTCGAATGCACACCCCTAATTATTTCATCTATCACATTTAAGGAATGATCATATTTAAAGCGGAAGGGAATGAAGTTCAAATTAATGGAAAATAGAATTAGCAGTGATGATGTATTTTTATTTTTTTAATACCGTTGGAGTGTTGGTGGCATATATTTGATCCCTTACTTTAGTTTCGTTGCATATGTCTATTGACACAATTTTTATGTTATAAACCGTGTTCGTCTTATTTTAGCTTCTTTTTGTCCATATTAGTTAGGCGTGTTTATAGCGATATACTTTCCGTGGAATCCAGCAAATTTTCTTATTGGTATAATCGATAACCGAATCGATAAGCCCCAAAAATGAATAAATCGAAATCAAAAAAATCAAAACCTTATTGAAACGGTAACAATAAGCATATGTACAAATCGATAATCGATAAGTAATTATCAATAAGAGTCAAAATCGAATCGATAAATCGAATGCACCCCTACTCGAGACTAATGCTTAGATGATTACAATTTAGTATTTTGTGTATTAGAACATGACATGTCAAATGGAACATAATGTATACTAATCATTCATATAGCAGACACCAACTGACTCAAAAGTAATGCATAGATGATTACAATTTCGTGCCGCGTGTATTCGAAGGTGACATGTCAAATGGAACATAATGTATACTAATGATTCATATAGCAGACTTCAACATAATCGAGACTAAGACATAAATGATTACAATTTCGTAATAGTACGATATTATTGGAACGTGAGGTATCAAATGGAACATAATGTATACTAACGATTCATATAGCAAATCCCAGCTCACTCGAGACTAAGGCATAGATAATTATAAATTCGTACCACGTGTATTGGTGACGTGTCAAAGGGAACATAATGTATACTGATGATTCATATAGTGACCCAGTTGAGTCGAGACAAAGGCATAGATATTGTTATCGTACTTGAATGTCTGTACTTTGTTGTCAAAATTAAATTTGTTTGTTGTGTCAATTGAAGGTGCCATTGTACATATTGGCACAGTTGGTTGGTTCAATTCTTGGAAGTGGAACATTGTACCTTCTGCTGGATTTGAAGTCTGAGGCATTTTTTGGAACAACTCCAGTGGGATCAAATGTTCAATCTTTGGTTCTTGAATTCATCATCTCTTACCTCTTAATGTTTGTCATTTCTGGTGTTGCCACTGACAATAGATCAGTGAGTAATTCATAAGTTACTTCTTTTTTTCAAATTTATATATTTTGTTTCGATTAATTAAGGTTGAGAATGTATTTTCTTTTTTGACATTTATAAACAGATTGGAGAGCTTGCAGGAATTGCTATTGGAATGACAATACTCCTAAATGTTCTGGTTGCAGGGTAATTTCACTTAATTATTTTTCTTTACATTTCCTTTTCTTTTCACTATAAAAAAAGTAGAGCAGGAAAAGTAATGATTATCCATTTATTTGAAAGCAGCAAAAGTTGACCTATAAACATTTTCAACTTATAATAAGGAAAGAAAAGTATTTCTAGGGCAACTACAGTTGTGTATAATTAAAGGTATCATCCATTTTCAACCGTGCCAAATAAGTCCTACCAAGGCATGATATAAGAGTAAGCCGACAAGCAATAAGTACGGAGTAGTGTGGTAGAATAAGTAAGATCCTACATCAGGTTTGAGCCTTGAGATTGGAAAAACTTATGATAGGATGTACTCCCCCAATTACGTGCTTTATGCAGCAGGATTCAGAATTAATCGGTATAAGTGGATATATGGGTAAAAAGATAAGAGTAAGCCGATAGTGAATCACCTTTTTTCCCACATTCTCGAAATGTGCGGAAAAAAGAAAAAATACATCTCGGCTTGTTGCAAATCATTCTCCATTAAGGAGGGCAAAGTTAGACAGTTGGTCGCTCGGCCAAAACGATTTACAGTTCATAGCTGATATACATAGACTATATACTATATACGACTAAACGCATATGTACATATATTATACATCTGCCGGCTACTTTTTGGGTTTGGATGGCTATTTAGGTTTATTCTTCTTTTTGAGAATTTTTATAAAAATAGCCGGCTGAATTTACTGTTACTTTACTTAATTGGTACACATAGATTATACGATGATTGTATATAGTTAAACACAAACTATTATACATGGATAATACTTATATTATGCATTTACAAGCTACTTTAATTTAAGCAGTTGAGTGAGCGGCTATTTTTGGTATTCTAAAGGCCCAACTTTAAAATATTTGCAGGCCAGTATCAGGAGCATCAATGAACCCAGCAAGGAGTATTGGGCCAGCAATTGTGATGCATGAGTACAGAGGGCTTTGGGTTTACATAGTTGCCCCTATATTGGGTACTATACTTGGTGCTTTCACTTATAACCTAATTAGGTTTACAGAAAAACCACTCAAAGAACTCACAAAAAGTTCAACATTTCTCAAGAGCATGTCCAGAAGCCATGCTTAATTTTCATTTTTCTTAATTATTCTTCTTCTTTTTTTCCTTTGAGCCCTGTGGTTTAACATAACATAGAGCCACTAGTGGCTTGTTAAGAGAAATTTATTAGTAAAAGTAAATAGAATTACAGAAAAATGAAGTAGTAACTAGTTTTCTAAGTCTATCTTTATGCAGTAGTTTTTTTTTTCTTTTAAATCTTTTTGGGGTGTAGGAAACCTGTAGTTTTAAATATGCAAGGTGTTGTGTATCTCATTAATTCTTGGTGTTGTGTTCTTTTTAATATTTCTTATTCTTTTGTGAGGACCGGTAAGGTTCATCATGCTATTGCACTTAATTTACATACAATTATATTGATCTTAGTAAAAGATGTTTAAATGCACGTATTTTAAGTTTACAAAGATTTTTTTTTTCGATTTGATTCGGATTATCGGTTTGGTGCGGTCTATCGGTTTTCTTTGTACACCCATAATAATAACGTAGATAGATATAGATGATTTCTTTCTTATTTTTCAATGTTTTGGAAAAATTAATTTAAATACCTTTGATCTTCCCGATAAGGAACAAACATTTCAATTAATATTAACTTTTTAATTTGTTGCAGCATGTAAATCGAATCTTAATGTTTTTTGACATAATAAAGAAGGTCTATATATATTGTTTAGCTCAGAGTCGATTGGAAACAACATCTCTGTCCTTTCGGGTACGGGATAAGGCATGTCTATATATTACCCTCTTCAGACCCCATTTTGTGGGACTATACTAGATCGTTGTTGTTGTTATATATATTGTTTACACATAAATTACTTGTAACCTGTAAATTACAAGAAATGCTCATATGACCTAACGATCACTTCTCGTTCAAGAGAAATAAAGTAAAAACGATTTTCTCTATATTGAAGAATATTGGAGAAAAGGATGTACTATGAAAATTAAAGAGAGTCACATGCACCTTAAGAGAAAGAATCTTAAACAAGAAATAATAATTAAACATGTTCTAGGAAGTATCTCACTACCTAAACAAAGAGAGTTTGAGGTGCTTTTATGAATTTTTTTAATGAGTTTCACAGGATGTTTGTGCATTTGTTCGCAGAGAAAAAAAAATTAGGTTGTCAGTAATTTTTATTTTATTTTCCTTCTAGGAAGGATCTCAATTTGTACTTGTAACATTTTCACTTTAATGAATTAAGGAAAAGTTTCATAGTATACCCATTTGTCATGACATATCTAAATTTTAAAATTACATCAAATATTCAAAAGCATTACACTCTATACCTCTAAATCTTCTCATATATTCTGAAACATATCATAACATTTTAATTTGGAATACAATTTAACAATATATCACAATATTCTAATTATGAATATAATAATTAAACTAAACATATCACAATATTCTAATTTGAAATACCGTATCCAAACCAAACATATCATATTATTCTAATGAAGAATACAATATTTAAACCATATATATCATAATATTATAATTTAAAATACAGTATCCAAACCAAGTACATCATAAATTTTTAATTTGGGATACAGTATCAAACCAAATATTCCACAGTTTTCTAATTAGGAATGCGATATTCAAGCCAAACATATTACATACGCTAATATTCTAATTTACAATGAAGTATTAAAACCAAACATGCTATAGTATTCTAATTTAGAATTCAGTATTCAAATTAAACATACCATAATATTCTAATTTAAAATAGAGATAATACATAAAATACCCATCAAACTTGTCCGAAAAAATTATTTACACACCTAAACTTTACGTGCGACCTTTTACCCCACTATTCTAAACTTAAGTGAATTTAATACCCCCTTAAAAAAACTGAACCAAGTCTTATGATAGCTGTGTGTTACACGCACCATAAAGTCCCATATTTTCAGTTTTTCCATTTTTTTTTAATTTTAGTTCTTAAAAAACGAAAAATTTTATGTTAAAAAACAAAAAAAAAAGTCTTTACAAATTTGTGTTCCCAGTTTTTACAAAACAATTTTTTTTAAAAAACTAAAAAAAATAAAAATATATACTTTTAAAAAAAAAGTATTTTGTTGACAATAATCTTTTCAGTTTTAAAAAATAAAAATATTTGTTAAAAATGAAATTTATTTTTTCTGTATTCATAAAAAAATTCAGTTTATACAAAAAAAAAATCAGTTTTTACAAAAATAAAATATTTAAAAACAGAAAAAAAATAACATTTTTTCTTCAGTTTTTCAATTTTTTTAAAGATTTTCTTTTTGTAAAAACTGGAAAAATAAATTTGTAAAAACAAAAAAAAAATTATTTTTTAGCATAATATTTTTATTTTTTAAAAAGGTATGGATAATGAATGAAAATAGAGAAAGAAAAAACGAAAAAGAAAAGAGAAAAAAATAATATTAAGTTAATTAGTTATATTATCCTATTAGAAAGTGACACGTGGACCACTAATTAGTTTTAAGTTCTTTTTTTTCCCTTCACGCGCAGCTACAATGTGAACTACACATTTTGCGCAAAAGGGGGTATTAAATTCACTTAAGTTTAGAATAGTGGGGTAAAAGGTCGCCCGTAAAGTTTAGGTGTGTAAATGATTTTTTCGGACAAGTTTGATGGGTATTTTATGTATTATCTCTTTAAAATACATAATACTTTATTTGGAATATAACAAGTATATATGGAAAATGAATTTATAAAGTATGTATAGAAGGTAAGATAAATACTTTAATTGCGTATAATATTAACTGGTATTTCTAACAGGCATAACACATAAGATTTCCCGTGAATTAAATCCAAAAATAGAAAGTCAAGAAGCCAAGTGTTATAATGTTGAATTATTGTATTTGAGCCGAATCTAACACATGCAATGATCTATGCAAGCCTATAAACTAGAGAGAGAAACTAGAGAGAAGAAGGAGAAGAGTTCATTTCTTTCTGAGTTTGTTATGCAACAATACAAAGTTTTTTTAGGAGTTGCGCTGTTATAACCAACACATGTGCACCTCTTAACTAACAAATATTTTTAAGCCCCTAAAGTTTATACAATTACACTTAGGTCCACGCTAGTCTTCTAATCTCAATACTCCCCTGGAGGGTGGAATGCATCTAGCACTCCTATCTTGGACACCAGAAGATGATGTTGTGCCACACGTAGAGCTTTAGTCATTACATCTGCAATCTGACCTTTGGTGGAAACATACTCAGCTGCTATCAAGCTTTCCTTCATCTTTTCGCTTAAAAAGTGGCGATCAATTTCAATATGTTTAATCCTTTCATGGTAGATAGGATTTGCTGCTATTTGCATAGTTCCCTTGCTATCACAGATAACTTCATAGGTTCTTCTACCTCTATGTTCAATTCTTTCATCAACACAAAAATCACAAGCCTATGGTCCAGATATTGGCGATGAGGAAGATCTACCGTTGAGACCACAAATCATCTCCGAGTCACAATCAATACTTAAGGAGAGAAGATTGAAAGCAAGACTACTAATTGGGCCTAGAAGGATTCAATTTATTGGGGGTGCAGATGGAGTGTCTATGCCGACAAACTTACCTTACTCACCAACTAAGGCAACTTGGAAGGGGAAAGCTGCAGTTACACTTAGCCAACTCCAAGTTGAAGTAAGAAAGAAGAAAAAGAAGATGGAGCCAAATAGGGAAGGAGTCCCCGTATCAAATGTTTATGGATGACTATTATGCACAAAACTAGTAATTTTTGGTGAATGGTATCTTGGTTTAACTGGTTATTCAGCAGCGTTGATGTTGATATTCAGCAGTGTTGTTATTGATATTCAGTAGTGTTGTTCTTGTTGTTGTTGATGTTGATGTTATCTTGAAGTTGTTTAGCTTACAGTATCATTTTTGTTTTGTTTTGAAGTTGTGACTGGTTATTCAGCATTTGTTTTGTTTTGAAGTTGTGACCGTTAGCTTATCACAATTATTTTATTTTGATTCGGTCGTCATGTGACTATTGATTTGGTGAATGTTATCTTGGTTTATCTCTGTTTTGAAGTTGTTAGCTTACAACAGTGGTTACTTAAAAAATAAAAAAACAATTCTTGCTAAGTTTAACTATCAAGATAATATAAGACAATTAGAGCTAACTTGCATTTGAATAGAAAATTGCATATTCTAAGTTTAAAACATAGTTGTATAGTATTTGAACTGAGGAGTTTAGGTAGTACAAATTTGAACTTGATTGTGGTCAAGCAAGCACGATATGCATGTGTGCGTTTGCATATTATTACTATTGTACACTAATTATGATTAAGTAACTTGTTGAATTACATGTGTATATTGAGGATTATTATGGCTGGAAAATTTAGGAAGTGTATGCTACTATGTTGTTCAAGAAATTACTCCAGTTGGTGATTGCTGTCATGCAAATGTGCAAGCTTGATTGCGACAATAACATTAGTGTAACTTAGCATCTAGCAATTATCCAGATCATAAGATGAAGTCAAATAGATAAATCA